>BQNB010096514.1:0-24898 GCA_026074375.1 Tanacetum coccineum
TAAGAAAATCGATTTTAAAACAAACCAAACATTAAATCTTCATTAAGATGGCTAATACCCAAGGGTATTATCCCATAACCATTGTTATTATACTAGTGTGATCAAATAACCAAGGGAAACTAAACGTTTTACCGAACAATACCAAAAATTAAATGAATACAAGAGTAAGGAAATTACACGGTGTCTTCTATGGAATCGTGATCAATTCTTGATCTTTATTGCTCTTCTTTTCTTCAGAAAATCGTCTTTTATGTGTATGGTATGAAGAATATGATTTACACACTAAAACCTCATTTTTGAGTCTTCTATTTTTAACCTCTAAAAAAGCCTGGATACGCCATATTGGGCTAGGCCAATACGGCGTATTGGGGTGTATCCCTTGGAGTGCGCGCAAAGTTTAAAATCAGTATAATATACATTCCCAAAGTAATAATATCTTCATATCTCTAAATAGTTATCTTCATGGATACGGCATATGGTAGAAGGTGGATACGCTGTATTGGGAATTGTGAATACGCGTTTTCTTGTGAAGACTTGGCACTGATATGCCATATCTCTTTTCCTGAATATGGCGTATTGGTCAAAAATAGGATATCTTAAAATGTCTTCGTTTTAGCTCTAAAATATGTGCCTTTTAGCATGTATTCACAAATTACTCCTCAATTACTACAAATAACACTTTTAAATAATTAAGTACACATTCTTGCAATAATTATATAAAAATGGGTAACTTATTCGGGATAAATGACGGTATAAATGTGATGTAATTTGATGTCATCAGATGTATATCATGTCATATATGGGATGTTACAGGCTGACATCTACACGAGGCATACATTGGCATTAATTTACATCCATTCATGTCGAGCGTCAGTGTCATGAGCTTAGGGAATCCTAATTACATTTGGTGATATTGTATGTGTTACAATGTTAAACCCTTTGAGATCATGTGATCAACACTACTTTTACTGAACGCCACTAATTGTTAAACACTCTGTTAACCCTATCAAAACACATATACATACATGAAATACTTGAGGATTCTAGAGAGAGAGATGTTTAGAGAGATAAAGAACTAGAGTGAAAATGGTTACTTCACATAGATAAAAAATAAGCAACGCCCTTTCCACACTTAGAGAGGGCTTTAATTACTTGTCATATGCCAGCCATGGGCTTTGGATAGGCTTCCATGGGCCGGGCTTGATAACCAATGGGCTTTAAGCCTACAACTTAGGCCCAATTAGCTTATAAAATTCCCAGGAACATAAACTAGACTTATACAAGGTTCGGAAATATTAATGACCATCACTTTAATAAAAACTAGATCTAATAATCTCCTCCTAAGGGGTGGTCATTGTAGATATGGCTTCACTTCTTGTGACATCTTGAGTTTTGGAACCTTGTAGACTTGGGAATTATTTTAAAGTTCCTTTTGCATGCTTGTGATCTTGGATCTTGATCTTTGACTTGATATCTTTATCTTTAAACTTGATATCTTGATCTTTAGCCTTGAGATAATATTGGATCTTTCTTTATCGGAACACTTCTTAACCAACATACTTATCTTTTGACATCATCTGAAGGCTGACAGTCTCCCTCAATACAGACCTTATGATTTGATCTATTTGAAATCATATACTTAACGTTTATTGAGGAAGTTCTTGTTTATCAAAGCTTGCATAAGTGTATCTTTGAAATTCAGAACTGTCTTTAAGTTTTGTTTAATGTCGCTGGATTTATCCTTGAACTTTGAGGATGAGTATGTGGCCTTGACTGCGGCTCAGCTTGAATATGGTGGAAACGCCATCGACTTGTCATGCATTTTTAAGTTAGTAATAAACAACAGATATGGACGAATATGTCTTTGTCATTTCATCGAATAGGGTTGCAGTAACCATGGTTCTCTGTTAATCAGTATAAATACTGTCTGTGATCAGGTAGAATTCAAAAAGAATCTTCTTGACAGGGTTTCGCAGCTGCACTAGTTGTTCTCGTTATCAGAGCGTCTCAAAGCAGACAACACGGTAAGAGTGAATCTGTGAGTTACTGTCTCACTGATTGAGCCGTCAATACGTGTTCAGCTTTCCCATGCCCAAATGCCCTTTTGAGGCTACCACAATGGACATGATATTGAAAAACTTGTTTGAAAATCAGTCGACATGTTAATGGATACAGATTTTTATGTTTTTAAAAAGCATCTGTCAATTCTCATTAATACACACAGATTATATTTGCGTCTGTGTTGAACTCTTGTACAACTTATGTTCTTGATGATGAACAACAAGTGTATATGGGATTGTGTCCTAATGAGATTTATTTATTGATCTTGTTGGCTCTAGACTCTACAAGTGCACATTTGTTATTTGGTGATCGGAGGCGGGAGCGGACTGTCACCTTTTTAATATCTACGAACTCGGAATGAGAAAGTCGATAGAAGCGTGTTGTACTCTATGAGAAATGAAACAAACTTCTTTTGATAGAAGCCTGAGTAGCTGGGATTGGTTGTGCTTTGCATCACTGGGTCCATGATGACTTGTCTTTAATACCAGAATCATTATTGTGATTACCGATAGATTATGCATTAACCCAGTTTCTACCTAAAGTTGTGTGGAGGGCTTCTTTCTTTACACCCTTTATTCTTGCAATTATTTTTCATTCTTTAACCCCTTCAATGCTTACCGAGACTTCATAAATAACACCTTCTTGGGATTGTTCTAGTGCTAGCTCTGTTTCAGTTGGCATTATTCCCATTCTCACTTTACTCCTTTTTTAATCATACATAAGGACTTCTACTCTATCTACTGGAGTGTCCCTGGGTAGATCCCTCCGGTTCTGGCTGGATCATGGAACAAAAATACATATCCTTAACCACCTTATAACACCGTAAGAAACAATAGTTGGTTGGTCTTTGGTATTTCCATAGTAGCCATAAAATCATTGAAAAATCAATCAATGTGTTTGAGAAATCATTTATTACACATTGAGAGTTTTCAATATCACCAAAAAGCTCCCCCTACACATAAGCATCATATTATGAAAGATTTTTTGCACATGCGAGGTTTGGGAACGCACTTATATTCACAAGATCTTATCCATTATTAAGCCGTATTGATCACATTTTAATCACTATTCTCCCCCTTAAAGAGGTTTGGGAACGCACTTATATTCACAAGATCTTATCCATTATTAAGCCGTATTGATCACATTTTAATCACTATTCTCCCCCTCAAAAATTGCATATGTGGTGACAATTTTTGACTCATCAAGTGAATTAAAATACAAGTTAATGTACGTTGATCCACTTTCAAACTAACCAAAAAATGGGAGAACAGGAACGCATGTCGAATGAAATAATTATTAGACTCCACCTCAATAATAGATTAGACATAAACTTTGAAGTGGGAGTTTGTTGAGCACACCATTTTTGAAAGATTTTGAAATTTCTTTTTGGTGAAAAATATCTTGAAAAAATTGTGCTCAACAGGAAAATGATTTTTGATGTATCTTATTAATTATTATTTCCTTAGTGCTTCTCTTGAGCATTCAAAACTTTGAATGTTTATATGACTGTGCTCAAGACCGAGAAGATATGAACTTCCCGTTGTTTAGGATAAATGTGCATAAATGAACATTTTCCTTTCTTTAGGGACCGAGTCCTAAGCTGACATTTACTTAGAAGTCGTAGAGAAAAATTTGAAGAGACATGTTTTGAAAGCATTTGAAACTCTCTCTCGAACATCATTTATATACCCGTGTCAATATTAATTAACATTTCTAGATAGATAAATGTTATCGATTGTCGAGAGACATGTCGGAGAAGATTATTTTTGGTATTTTTAAAACTTTCTGATTTTATATTTTGCTTTTATATTTTTATAATTTTCTTTTCTGATAAATATATACAAGGAATTACTATGATTTTGCAAGACGTTCAAGTTTCTTTAGAGACAAACTGCGCATACCAAGGCGACAAACCAGTTAGTTGAATCTATCCACTGGAAGAGCTTTGGTGAAGATGTCAGCCAATTGTTAATCCGTCGACAAAATGCAGTTCAATCGTACCCTTTTCAACGTGCTCCTTTATGAAATGGTAGCGGACAGCGATGTGTTTTGTTCTCGAGTGTTGTACCGGGTTGCATAATATGGCTATGGCTGTTTTCGAATCACAATAGATTGGAATCTTGTTGAAGTGAAAGCCATAGTCCATTAACTGTGTCCGCATCCAAATGACTTGGGCACAGCAAGCGGATAGAGACACATATTCTGCTTTCGCGATTGAAAACGCCGTACAGTCTTTCTTTTTCAAGGACCAGCTCACCAACTTTTCGCCAAGGAATTGAGTTCCACCGAAAGTACTCTTAAAGGTGTCTTTACATACCGCATAATCAGCATCTGTAAATCCGGTTAGTTCAAAACCAGAATCCTTCGTATACCAGAGACCCATATTAACAGTTCTCCGGAGATAACGAAAGATCCTTTTAACCTCCTTGAGGTGCTTCTCGGTTGGCTTAGCCTGGTACCGAGCACATAAACAAGTAGCACATACAATGTCCGGTCTTCTTGACGTAAGATACATTAGGGCACCTATCATACTATGATATTTTGTTGCATCGACTAGAGTCAAATTTTGGTCAAGGTCAAGCTTGTTTTTTATCTCCATTGGAGTTCCAATGGGATCGCAAGTTTCCATTTCATATTTTTTTAAGGATTTCTAACACGTAGTTGGACTGGTTTATAAAGATGCCACAAGGGGATTGGTTAACATGTAAACCAAGGAAAAACATCATTTCCCCATCATCGACATTTTAAAGCGGCTTTTCATAAGGTCAGAAAATAATTGAGTATATCTAGGGTTTGTAAAGCCAAAGATAATATCATCAACATAGACCTATACCACTAAGATGTCTTCGTCGAAGCGTCTTATAAACAGCATTGGATCAATGGTACCTTTGAAGAAGTGATTCTACATGAGAAACTTTGACAATTTATTGTACCATGCCATTGGTTCTTGCTTTAACCCATATAGTGCCTTCTTTAACTTGTAGACATGGCTTGGATGATCAACATCGATGAAACCTTTAGGCTGACACACGTACACGTCTTCTTTTAACGTACCATGCACGAAAGCAGTTTTCACATCCATTTGAAACACGATAAATGATTTATATGCAGCATATGCCAAAAATATCCTGATAGCTTCCATTCTAGCAATCGGAGCGAAGGATTCTTTGAAATCTATTCCTTCCTCTTGGCAGTACCCTCTCACAACTAGACGAGTCTTGTTTCTAATGACCGTGTTCTCTTTATCATGATGTTTTTAATAATCATTTCAACGTAAGGGGTTTTATGTTATCTGGAGCAGGAACTAACACCCATACATCAAGCCTTTTGAACTGAAGAAACTCTTCTTGCATTAATTCAATCCATGCAGAGTCGGTCATATCCTCTTTGACATTTCTTGGTTCCATAGCGCTCACAGTTAATGCATACATGCACATGTCACCATCTGTTCAGAGTTGATTCCTTGTCAAAACTGGTCGTGAGGGTGATGTGTGCTAAAACACACATCATTTGTACCCCAGAAAACACATTAAAATGGACTAAAACACTAAAACATGAGTAATTATGTTGCAAATATGTTTGTATTGTGTTTTTATGTCTTACAGGTACAAAGGATTAAAAACAATGCAAAAACGGTAATTTTCGGGTGACTTTCGATGACGTTTTTATGTTTATCGAGGTTCAAACGAAGTCGTTAATATTCCACGATCATTGCATTGGAAAGAGTACAAAATTATGAGTCTATCGGTACCTTACTTGACCCCCAAACCTTTCTTATTTGAATCGTAGGTCATCTTATTTGAACCTTTAATAAGGATAAATCTGAACTAGGCTAAAAAGCCCATAAATAGAATATAATTTGCCATGTATTATGATGCTATGGGCTAGCACAGTTGGTAGTGTTGGTTGATTTAAGACTTAGACCATGAGGTCTCGGTCTCGAATCCCATCAATACCATACTGAGTTATTCCACGTGGCTGACACGTGGGCACACGTGGACACACGTGGCATGCCACGTGGCACCATTGCACCGTCAACGGAGCCAATCAGTTTTTGGCGCCGCTGCCGGGGAGAGGTGTACGATTGACACGTGGTGTTTGAAGTTAGTGCCTTGAAGATCCTTTCTCTTTTGAAAGTTATTTTCGTTCTTATAAAAATAAAAAAAATCAAAAAAATATTTTCTATTTCTATTTTATTTTCTTTTATATAAAATTAAAAAAAACCAAAAATATTTTCTATTTTATTTTTATTTTTCTTTTATATTAATAATAAAAATCCAAAAAAAATATTTTTATTTTTATTTTTATTTTCTTAATAAAAAATAAAAAAAAATCTTCGTTATCCTCTCAAGCGTTTAATTCTTATCTCTTTCTTTTCTTATATTGTTTAATTCTTCACGATGTTCTTTTCTTCCTCTCATTCCCATGATGTTCGGACCATGGAGGATTTTTATCGTCCGTCACTTATCGGTAGAGGTGGACCGATCGTTTCGATAACCGTTTCGGAAACTGATTTTGTATTGAAAAATCATATGGTTCAGCTGCTTCGACAGAATTGTCAATTCCATGGATTTGAAGATGAAGATGCAAATGAGCACCTAGATAAATATTTATCTATCACCCAATTCATTAAGCAAAATGGAGTTTCTCAAGACATCATCAATCTAAATCTTTTTCCATTCTCTTTAACCCACGAAGCTGAATCTTGGTTTTATACTCTTAAAACTCATTCTATTCATACTTGGGAAGAGATGGTTTCCAAGTTTCTTTCAAAATACTTTCCATATTCTAGAACGTTGCAACTTAGGAGAGACATTCTTAATTTCCGACAATTTCCTACCGAATCAGTATTTGAAGCTTGGGAAAGATTTAAATCTTGTTTGCGGAAATGTCCCGACCATATAATTTTGCTTCTTAATCAAATCCTTACTTTTTACAATGGAATTATAATAATTGACCAAGAAAGACTTATGGTGGCTGCGGAAGACTCCTCAAGAAGCTTATGATTTAATCAAGAATATGACACAACATCATTTTTCAGTGGGACGCCGAAGTGTATTATAACATTACCACTGATATGAGTGCTCATTATTCTGAGACTACTTTCGCTTCGAGAGAACGAGTTGAGGTCCTTGGGAATGAGAACGAGTTGAAGTCCTTGGGAAAGCAAACTTGATACACAATTCAAAGTGTTCAACATAATCTAGGACCAGGTCATCCTAAAACCATTTACTATTCAGACTCCGATGAAGTGATGATGATGAACCTTCTGAGATGATTGAAGATCAGAAATCGATTCACCATTTGAGTGACAGTCCCACTCCTTCTTCTGACCCTGTGGTCGCGTCCCTCTCTCCTTCTCTCACTCCTACCGGGGATAGTGATTCTATCTTGGAGGAGACCGACACACTTCTTCCTCATCATGATTCGACTTCACCGGAAGTCGATGATGATATATTTGATCCGGAGGGAGATATTCGTCTTCTTAAAAGGTTATTAAATCTTGATTCTACTAAAGATCTCCCTCCTCCTGATGAGCTTAATAATGAAATCCTTGATCCTGAAGGAGATATCCTTATTCTTGAAAACTTATTAAAGGATGATCCTTTAGAAGCAAAGAACTCAGAGATCGATTCTCTTATTAAGGGACCATCAGATACCTTTTTAATGGGGGACAAGGATATCAAATTAAATCCTCCTATGGATGTTGATAACCTTGTTCCAATCCCAAAGGTATCCGAGAAACCCTTAGATTCTCTTGATCCGATTTTAGAAACTTCCAAAACAACTATCACTGATCCTTTGTTTGATTTTAATTATGAATTTACTTTAAATTCAGACAATCCTATCTTGGATATTCAGAACAAGGAGAGTAATGAGTCTGAAACGGAGACCATAATGGATGAGATGCAAATTAATAGTACACAAAGTACCGCATAAATCCCACCTCCGTACGAATAGTTAAATTTTGATTTAACCATGCCTAAACCAATCCTTACATTCCCACATTTTCATTATGATGATTTTGTTTCTCATCGTATTTTTGACATACTTGGCCCGAGACTACTATTTTCCTTATCATACAATTTTGGCCTCGACTTTTCTAAGGAATACCTCAAATTTCTATCATTAAATATATTTCTACTAGGAGACAAAAATGAAGTATTTGATCTTGGAATTATCGTTGTTTACATCGAATCAGAAGTTTGAAAAAGTTTCGCCAAAGATATTCCTGCCCTTTTTGCTTTAATGAAAATTTAATTTTAAGCAAGTCAAGCTAGCGACTCATAAAAAACAAGCGCTTCTCGGGAGGCAGCCTGTGTTATCTATCTATCTATTTTATTTTCTTTATTTTTATTTTTATTTTTATTTTGAATAAGTGTGATGTATTTTTAGCATAAGTGTGGGGGCGTGCTTCTCTCCTGGTTGTGTTTCGTGGTTATCCATTTTTGCAGGATTCCTTTGATCTTGAAGACCTATGTGCTTGTTTTCAATCCTCCAATCAAGCGGTCTCCAATCATCTTCATGTTAATTACCTCTGGGCATCCTTATCCAGATCATATATGATTAAATACATATGTATCTATATATATACTAGTTGCAACACCCGCCCGATGGGCCGGTATGACTTGTGATAATTGTTTTTAATTTTATTTTTGGTTATATATAACAAAAAATGTCTTTATTGTAAAAACATTTTTTAAACTATTTTGTTTATGTAATTGTTTTTTTAAATAAAGTTTTCAAGAATGAAGGTGGTTCTATTTTTTGTTTGTCCGGTAAACAGATACATAAAAGAGAAACATTCATGTACACAACCTCAAATTCAGGGAAAGATTAAAATAATGTATAATAAAGTAGCTGCTTAAAATCAAATGCTATATATGCATGTATGGCCTGTATAACATGCGAGTTGCTCGCGCCAAGTGCTTGAACATCAGGATATATTTTTTTAGAGTTTAGGAGAATCGATAAAGAAGTGCTCACTCAGTTGCATAACCCAAACGCTCAGCTAGAGGACTAATTCTCAGTTGTACATGTGTCGGTAGAACATTTATCAACATTTAGGTCTTAGTAGAGTATGTGTAATTTAGAAGCATGGAAATTAACAAAAAAATTGATTTTTCCCATAAAGGCGACATAACACCAATAAAGCATGAGATTTTCTTAGCCATGCTCCTATTAAATAATATTATTAACTTTTAGGATTTGAACTACCATATGTCCGTTTCCGAAACAAAATAAGATACATACACAACATTGAGACTCGCACGTCACTCATAATTAACCAAATATACATACATGAAGTACTTACTGGAACTCTTGGGTGACTAATCATTAACGTTTGTAAGTGGTGCAACCAAGACATAACATATGTTTCTCAAACATTCATGCTTTACTAAGCATCCTTTTGGACCGTTTAAAATACTCCTATTAAAAAAAAAATTTAAACATTCTGGCCAAACAGAAGTCAGATATCTTAAGACGAATCTTTTGGTCAAGTGAAATGTTCACAGTTTGATATTTCCCACTAATCTCTTAGTATTTGCGTCACTCTCGAGTTCTTTAAACATTCTGACCAAACAGAAGTCATATATCTTAGGACGCATCTGTTGGTCAAGTAAAATGTTCACGGTTTTTAGAACGCATCTGTTGGTCAAGTAAAATGTTCACGGATTTTAAATCCCTATGTAAAACTATAAGCTGAGAATCTTGGTGAAGATAAAGAAGACCTCTAGCATTTACGTTAATTATGTGGAACCGTTGTGGCCAATCAAGTAATAACTTCATTAATTCATCTGCACAAATTGCAACAATATAGTTCATTAATAATAATTATATCCCCTTTGTAATTAAAATCATTATAATTCTACTTTGAAAGATTGAAAGAGTTGATCACCTAACCAAATATGAAACTGTCTAGACTTTTCTTAGGCGTGTATTCATAAAGTAACATTGTCTCATCGCCTGTACGGATTTCTAAGGTTAAGAAACTGATTGAGCAGATGCAAAGAATATAAACTAAGGGTAATGAATAGGTATAGAAACACTTCATAATTAAAACATGTTAAGAAAGAGAGATTCTTATGTGCTTTAAACAACGAACATCTACATCGTGACCAAACTTGTTAAGCATAACCATCAGACAGTTCACGTGCTATGGTCAGGGAAAAAAGCGGCATCATTTATGATGAATATACAAAATACAAATTGTATTGGAACCAATGGATAGAGAATAACTAAAAATAGGTAAACATTTACCTGCACTTGTAGCTGTGGTCGCGTAATATTATATGTGCAGTACTGTTCAATGCACTTCAGAAATTCCTGATAATCGTCTGAGTTGCTCAATCTTTCCTTTATCGTCTCACGGAGACAAAGCAGTTAACCATGCAAATCTCCACAACGCATAATAATTCAATAAGGACATGGAATAATTACCATAAAGTAGATTTAACATTCTTATAAACTAAAAGAAACCTTTATGAAACGTTTAGCTACAGAGTCCTCTAGAGTATGATCAAGTATTTTTTGGTATGTGTCTTATCACAATCTTTATCATCTGTGTGATGTTCTCTAAGTTATGTGTCTTTTGATGTGTCGCTTTCTTTCTCATCATGTCTGCTATGCTCTTTATCAGTCATACTTCTTTTTTTGTGATCTGGTTCAGGTCGTTCAACACTACTTTTGCATTCAGCATGAGAAGCAATAGCTCTCTGGAAATGAATATGAATGAAATAAATAAATTAAAAAGCCTATTTCTCAGATAAACATGTCACTCAAATAATACATCTAAGATACGGAAAGTTCGTATAAGTATGTACTCTATTAGATTGGATATGAATGTTTGCTATTAGTTGAGCAATGGGTGAATACCTTTTCAGAGTTAGAATGATGAGATCTCGCTTTTAAAGAACCTGGAAAAAAGTTTGTGAACTCCATGAGCAGGTCTTTCTAGTCATTAAGAAGAGCCGCAACCTGAAAGACAATAGCAAGTGAATTTACAAATTAAGTACAAACAAAATAAATACAGAACCATATCGCAACAATATTGATACTAAACCTCTTGGTGGATTTCCTTGATGGACTTATTTTCTTTAGATTAAGAAATGGTTAACTCAAACCTGCTAATTAATGCAAACTACATGCACATTCCTGAAAGTCATAAAAACATACCGTGATTAGTGCTGGCTTGTGATTCTGCTATCAGTTCCTTATACGATGTCTGAAAAAAATGTTGTCGTCTTATACATGTGGACATCCAAATTAATAAAGAGATCCAACCACATACTGATGCATAAATACTTGAAAACTACCTGCATTGCATCACGAGTTTCTTTAATTTGGTCATTCATCTTCTTGAATTCCTTCTCAGCTTCATACATTGTCTGTTGGCATGCTTGGTTTTAAATCTTCAGGTGCTAAAAAAGACCAAAAACCATCTTCAAAAAGAAAGTAAAGGAGAATGCAAAGAAGCACGCTGCACCGTTGTAGTTAACTCCGTAGGATGCAACGAATTTGCATTTAACTCCTCTTGTTCATAAGTACAATACTCGATATAAGAATTTATATATGTGTCTCATTTATTAAAACAACAGTTTAAGAAGTTGTAGAAGTTTAAAATACAATTTGGGGCAACTTTTCACCCGTTTGACCTGATTCCGTTATAATTCTGAATTGAGCCATTTGACATGTTATGGGAAAACCATAGCCCATATAGACCCCTTAGTAAGTAACTGGGTCTCCTGTATCACCTTAAATAGATACAAACTTACCCGCTCAAATTAGTTGTTCTACTATGTTGTCGGAGGGTTTCCTTTGATAAGCATTGTTCTTTTTGTATAGCCGAGTGGTATGAACTTGAATCAACCCATGTCCAGTTATGGTTCAATTGAATACGCGCAATCACCATTTCTATTAAACGGGCATCTGGAAGTCCAACGACTGCAATCGTAGATATCCCATGATGTTTTAATATGACCGATTCCAACATCATAGGATAGGAACAAATAATTCAGTACTTACTGGTTGGAGTTATAGACAAAGATATTGGTGTACTGCAATCATCAACAATTTAGAAACTCATGAATATAATTATTAACACATCTTGCAAAAACAAATTTAACACTACACATTAGTATAAAAAGCATAAGCAAAGCAAGCATCAACAAACATACACAAACATCCATAATCGTACGCGAGCATCATGAAAGCATTATTTGTCAGTTACCTTTAACAATCCTATTTAAGCTCATAAAGTTATGTATCATCATTATTCTCATCTCATAAAGATTGATTGAAAGCGTAAAGTTCCTAACATGTTAAGACCAAGAAACAGTAAAGCAAGCATCAACAACGCAACAGCTTCTCAACTAGTCTAAACTGACTGAAAAATTAGTGCCAATATTATCTACTGTATTATGATGATATTTAAGTAAAGTGCAACGTATTAAACTTTTGAAATAAGGTATGGTTTTTTAGGGTGGTCAGGGTGGTCTGCGGAGTTGAATGTTTACCTGATAGACCAACAAATGTAACAAAGGTAGCCCGGGTGTCGGGTTTTACCCCTTGACTTCTTCTGGCAGTGGTTCGTTAACTCTTTTTGTGAGTCTAGAAACATTGTGCAAAAATGACCGAAGAAGTTTTAATTGTCAAATACCAAAAAACTAAAACTTTAATAGGTTTACCATTGTTTAACCGCTACTGATAAATAACACCAGTTATATAAGTATACGATAATAAGCTCACTTGCCAAAGCAGCGTCCTCCAAATCATGACCCGGTTTCGTTAAAGCCTATGTATAAGCCCATGACAACTCTAAATTAACAATGACATATAGCAATGTGCGAGCCTACAACACCGCACCATCATCACCACTTATAGCGATCTGTCCTAACAATAAAACCTTAGCTACTTTTGGTTTAACACACATTTTAAAAACTCTTATTTTTTAGTAACAACACTCAAACTTAAAAGATAATAATGATCAATATCGGATTAGGTATAAGATATTTCTTCAAGTTTGTTACCAATTCATGACCAGGTGTTATGGTATAGAAAGAACATATAAAAAGGATATAGTCAAACCAGAAGGTCGAGTTGGAGAAGAAGACCAGCAACGTCCATTAATGTTGTTTTACCAGCCCCACTGACCCCCGTCAATGCCGTTAGGTCTCTAGGCCTGAATATAGATGTTACATCTCAAAGTAATTCCAACCTATTTTCTGTGATCCATTGTTCTCTCATTTCCTATTTAATAAACTAATAATCATAAATTTCACGCTAAGCGTTTCCTTTGAAACTCAAGTAAGTAAAAAGAAGGGAACTTACACCAGGCATGTCAACGAAATAGTTCATGTTGCCAAAATACATGGCGAGTAGAGTAAATGGAAGAACCATTCCCTTTTTAGCAGCATCATTGGCATCAACAGTTGGTTTTATTATTGTATTTCATTACTTCTGTTACCATGACCTTGCGCGGCCGCAACTTCTTCCTTAGAGATGATTGCTTGTGGTTTTCCAGAGGCTATAAGTAATTAACAAAAGAATAAGAAAAGGTTATTAGTTACTGACAAAAATATAAGTTTAAACTTACCTTTACCGGCTGCTATCAATTACAGGTTCCGCGGGATGAGGTTCTCCGTCTCTTAAAAAGTGCCCAAGCATAAGATTTTATACAAACTTGTAAGCAAACTCGTATGAATGAAATCTTTAGTTAAGTTGATTGAGTACAATCACAAATAAATAAAGCACCTGATCTTTGTTCGTTCTCTTTTTTAGTTTTTACAAAAACAAAGCTGTCGTATGTTAAAACATTGTGGTCCAAGAAAATGTTAGGTCTCTTTCTGTTGTGTGTTTTCGTATGCTTCACAAAAACAAAGTATTATATTAGCTATGATACAAACAAAGTACTACAGCAGCTATGGTTATGGCAGGAAAAAATGGTCCAGTTATGGTTATTACAGGCTTTAAATCGCATGGACTTTTAAACCACAGAAACTGGGAACTGGTAAATAACAACTGCTGTACTATCTCAGTTATATAACAGATGTAACTGGTAAACCACAGACCCTAAATCGCTTGAAGTTAAATTGCAGGGCAAGGTTAACACACTATATACATACCCAATACCATACCTGTATCTCAGTTGAGACCTGTGGTACAACATCAACATGCCAAAAAATAAAATGCACGGACCAAAGATGGTCTCCAGATATTAAATAAGAAATGTTAAATTATATAATAACACATCAGATTAAATGAAAAGTCAAGATCTTTTGGACCATACCTCAATGAGGCATCATAAGACCATATATTAACTTCAAGATTCTACATGTCAAGATAGAGAATGTAGTTGGGAGGCTGATCAATCGCAAGCAACTTGTATACGATTCAGTTCATCCCAACCCAAGTTGAGCCTGCATAGTGCAGCCTTTTTGTCATCTAAAAAGGCATTGGGAATCATCAGGACTTCAACAGCCGAGGAAAGGCTACAACTAATCCATCAAAACATAAAAATGTAAAAATATATATTAATATTAGAATACAATATTAGGGTTGCTTAAACAATAAAAAATACCTTCTGTGAAGCATGATCACAATCTTCTAGTGAATTAAACTTCCTCTCAAACTGCATACATGAGAATAAAAATAATAATTCAATATACGTCAAAACAAACAATATAATTTACATGATTAAATGACTACGAAACAGTAGAGGAATCAAAGAATACGATTTAGTTGAACATAGATATATGCAGAGTTGACTTTCATCATTAGGGTTTGGAGAAGAAGATAGATACATACATAGTTCATTAGGATAATACCTAAATACAGGTATACATGGTTTTTTTTATCTTCTTAAAATCAATTTCTAAATTATCTAAAAAATATTTACATTATATACCGAATTATAGATGATGTAGATTAGTAGTTTTTTTTGGTAATTATTTTTTGCATGATCTTATATATTTTAATTTGAAAGATATAATTCAAAAAAGTCACCTAGTATAGTGGTTAAGTGGTATGTTAATATTACAAACAACTCAAGTTCAAACCATGTCAAAGACAATTTTTTTAATTAAAACGAAATATTTATTTAAAAAACAAAATTTCCCAAAAAAACCAAAATTTATATTTATTGTAAAAACAAAATTTTAAAAAAAAACAAAATTTTAAAAAAAACACATGATGATTAATTTCGAAATTTCTAAAATAATTATGCACCAAATATTAAAAAATTATACAAAAAAAATAAATTTTACTTTAAAATTATGTAAAAAAATAAATATAAAAAGTTAATGACGTGGCAACCAAGATGACATGGCATTATGACGTGGAATAAAATAGTCAAATGCCTCTTGTTATATATATATATATATATATATATATATAATATAAAAATTAAAAATATATAATCTATATATATAATATATATATAGATATAGTATATATATATATATATATAGTAAATTTCTAAAATAATAATGCACCAAATATTAAAAAATTATACAAAAAAAATAAATTTTACTTTAAAATTATGTAAAAAAATAAATATAAAAAGTTAATGACGTGGCAACCAAGATGACATGGCATTATGACGTGGAATAAAATAGTCAAAATGCCTCTCTGTTTATATAAATAAAGTAAAATAAATATATATATATATAAGATATATATGTAAATACAATATACATATATACATAAATATATATAGTATACATACATATAATATATAATAGTATATATATAAAAAATATATTTTATATATTAGATAAATATATATTATATATAGAATATAGTATATATATATATAATATATATATATATATCGTCTGAATAGGCAGTTAGATCAAAGCTAGAATCTTTCGGATACCAAAGGCCTAAATTAATAGTCCCTTTGAGATATCGAAAGATCCTTTTAACGACTGACAAATGATGTTCATTTGGGTTTGCCTGATATTTAGCACACATACATGTTGCAAACATTATATCTAGCCTACTCGAAGTAAGGTACATCAAAGATTCAATCATACTACGATAATCAGTATGATCAACTAGTTTTCAAACTAAATAAAGTTTGAGTTTAGCTTGTTCAACCATGGGAGTGGAAACCGTATCACAATTTTCCATTCCAAATCGTTTCAAAATATCAAGAATGTACTTGGTTTGATTTATGAAAATCCTGTTTGAAAATTGATTTACTTGAATCCCGAGAAAGAATTTCATTTCTCCCATCATACTCATTTCAAAATGTTTTACCATTAATTCTAAAAATTTCATGCAATATTTTGGATTCGTTAAGCCATATATAATGTCATCAACGTATATTTGAATTAGCATTATATGTTTACCCTTCTTTTTAATGAAAAGAGTAGTATTGATTGAACCTTTTTGGAAACCGCTATCAATTAAGAATTTTAAAAGAACGTCATACCATGCCCGAGGTGCTTATTTCAAAACATACAAAGCTTTGTCGAGAGCATACACATGATTTGGATATTGTTTGCTGACAAAACCTGGAGGTTGACCAACATACACTTGCTCTTTAAGAATTTCATTAAGAAACACCGTCTTTACATCCATTTGAAAGATTGTGAAATCCTTATGAGCATCATATGCAAGAAATAAGCGTATAGCCTCAATTCGAACAACTAGAGAAAACGTGTCATCATAATTAATGCCTTCTTGTTGACAGTATCCTACAGCTGCAAGCATTGCTTTGTTTCGAATAACCAACTGCTTTTATCTTTCTTATTCTTGAAGATCCATTTGGTTTTGATGATAGTCTTGCCGTCAGGTCGATGAACTAGTCTCCATACTTTCAATCTTGCAAATTGATCAAGCTCATCTTGCATTGCACTGACCCAATCAGCATCTTTTAAAGCTTCAGCCATGTTAGCAGGCTCAATACTACTTAGCAAACATGCAATCAAACATGAATTCGCTAGTTGTCCTCTTGTATGAACACTCGACTTTGGATCACCAATTATTTTATGAAGTGGATGATCCTTAGTCCACTTTTTCTCATGTGGGTAAGGTTGATAGAATGTATGAACATTGGAAGGATCATGAAACGTCGTACTTGCATCAAAATAAGCATCTTCCAATCGTTTATTAAACACATTGTGTGATGTACTTGCTTCATACACATTAAGAACTATGTTATTTGAAGTCGATTGAGTATTTGTTGGAGGAACCATTAATGCTTGATAGAACCAAAACACCTGATAGAACCAAAACACGTGATAGTTCTTAGGATCGTTTAAGCTCAGATTATTTAGATCTTTATATCTAGGATTAACAATAACATTAAATATAACATATGTATAGCGGAATTAACATAAGAACAATGATATTGTACCAAAATTTCTTCATTATCACTCCAAGCCCCAATTATATTTGATCAGAATATAACGGTTACAACTAATCTGTAACAGGATCAAGTTACCTTGACCTTGAGGCTACACCACACAAACTAGACGTCTACATTATCACTCCAAGCCCAATTTTACGTTTTCGCCTGTTTTTTTACGTTTTCGTCTATTTTTTTACGATTTCGCTTATTTTTTACGTTTTCGTCCGTTTTTTACGTTTTCGTCAGTTAATTTACGTTTTCGTCTGTTTTTTACGTTTTCGTCTGTTTTTTTCGTTTTCGTCTTTTTTTACGTTTTCGCCTGTTTTTTTACGTTTTCGTCCGTTTTTTACGTTTTCGTCAATTATTTTACGTTTTCGTCAGTTTTTTTACGTTTTCGTCTGTTTTTTACGTTTTTGCCTTCTTTTTACGTTTTTGTCCCTTTTTTGCGTTTTCATCAGTTATTTAACGTGTTCGTCTGATTTTTTATGTTTTCGTCTGTTTTTTTAAGTTTTCGTCTGTTTTCTACGTTTTCGCCTGCTTTCTTATGTTTTCGTTTGTTTCTTACATTTTCGTCTGATTTTTTAAATTAATATGTAAACTTTACGACATCACATTATAAATTTTACTGCATCACAGTGTACAATTTACTGCATTAAATTGTATATTTCACTTCATCAGTGTAAATTTTACTGCATTAAATTGTATATTTTTCTGCATCACATTGTAAATTTTACTACAATAAATTGTATATTTAACTACATCACTTTGTAAATTTTACTACATTAAAATTGTATATTTTACTGCATCATAGTGCAAATTTTACTGCATTAAATTGTATAATTTGTTGCATAACAATGTAATTTTTACTAAATTAAATTGTATACTTTACTGCATCAGATTGTAAATTTTACTACATCACAGTGTAAATTTTATTGCATTAAATTGTATATTTTACAGCATCACAGTGTAAATTTTACTGCATCACATTGTAAATTTTACTGCATTAAATTGTATATTTTAACGCATCACAGTGTAAATTTTACTGCATTAAATTGTATATTTTACTAGCATCACATTGTAAATTTTACTGCATCAATTGTAAATTTTACTGCATTAAATTGTATATTTTACTGCATCACAATGTATAATTTACTGCATTAAATTATATATTTCACTTCATCAGTGTAAATTTTACTGCATTAAATTGTATATTTTTCTGCATCACATTGTAAATTTAACTACATTAAATTGTATATTTTACTACATACTGCATTAAAATTGTATATTTTACTGCATCATAGTGCAAATTTTACTTCATTAAATTATGCTGCATTAAATTGTGTATTTTATTGCATCACTGTGTAAATTTTACTATATTAATATGTATATTTTACTGCATCAGATTGTAAATTTTACTACATCACAGTGTAAATTTTACTGCATTAAATTGTATATTTTACTGCATAAAATTGTAAATTTTAATGCATTAAATTATATATTTTACTGCATAATTGTATATTTAACTGCATCACATTGTAAATTTTGCTGCATTAAATTGTATCTTTTACTGCATCACTATGTACATTTTACTGCATCATAGTGTAAAATTTACTGCATTAATATGTAGGATCATCGTAGGTAACGATTTAGTTCATCATGGTAAATAATGCATCACAGTGTAAATATTTCTAAACACATTGTTATGTTTCATACATTAATGACATTTAATAATTGAATTACATTTGATACCCTGCTAGTACTTGAATGTTCTGTTTAAAAGTTTGTAAAATGCAATGTTATAAATCTATTGCATCACAATGTATAAATCTAGTGCATCACAATGTTATCTATTGCATGAGAATGAATAATCTACTGCATCACAATGTATAAATCTACTGCATTACAATGTTATAAATTTACTGCATCACAATGTATAAAATCTACTACATCACAATGTATAAATCTATTACATCAAAATGTTATTAACTGCATCACAATGTATAAATCTATTGCATCACATTGTTATTTTACTGCATCATGATGCACTAAGCAATAACACCATGATGCGATAACTATGATGCATTAAAGGTGAATAGAAAAGATAACGAGGATACTTCATGAACAATTTACTGGTTAGTACATCTCAGTTAAAAAAGTTACTGCATCACAATGTATTTTGTTAGTGCATTACAGTTAAAAAAGTAAGTACATCTGAGTTAAAAAAGTTACTGCATCACAATGTATTTTGTTAGTGCATTACATTTAAAAAAAGTTAGTACATCTTAGTTTAAAATGTTACTGCATCATAATATATTTTGTTAGTGCATTACAGCTAAAAAAGTTAGTACATCTCAGTTAAAAAAGTTACTGCATCACAATGTATTTTGTTAGTGCATTACAGTTAAAAAAGTTAGTACAACTCGGTTAAAAATGTTACTGCATCACAATGTATTTTGTTAGTGCATTACAGTTAAAAAAGTTAGTACATCTCAGTTAAAAATGTTACTGCATCATAATATATTTTGTTAGTGCATTACAGCTTAAAAAGTTAGTACATCTCAGTTAAAAAAGTTACTGCATCACATTGTATTTTGTTAGTGCATTACAGTAAAAAAACGTTAGTACAACTCAGTTAAAAAAGTTACTGCATTACTGATAGGCTTCCCCCCAGCCCATGGAAAATCCTCTAGTGCCATCTGGCATGCGAGGCCCTAGAATTAGATGAAGGTGGCGTGACCATATGAGCTCCTCGGTTGTTATGATTGTAATGATTGTTGTAATGGTTGTTGTGATGATTGTTGTGATTGTTGTACTGAGGTCGTGCACACCCCTTGCCTCTGCCGTGATTTTGCCCTTTCTTTTGTCCACCCTCCTTTTCGTTTGAGTGATCTTCCCCCTGTTATGAACATTAATTATTAATAGACTTGCTACAAACGAATCAGTTAGAAGGGTGAAAATTTCAGCCTATTATCTTATCTTATAAATGGTAAAATCAAATTATGTTCTATCTGTAACAAATGAAATACGTAAAATAGATAAAAAATGGCCTAATCAAATGGGTAAAAGTCACTGAAAGTGTATTTGTTTAGCATAATATACCTGTCCTAACTATTAGTTAATACAAACAAATTTTCTTACAATAATAATGGAAAATCGTGATAGCCAACTCGGAAAGTAGAAGGTACTTACTACATGCCCATGCGATTGCACTTCAGATTGTTGGTGAGTGTCTTCCAAGTGCTTCTCATTCGGCGTATGTTCCTCTGAAGTAGACGTGTCATCTTCTATATGGGGGACATCTCGTCTTATCATAAGGCCCGACTTCTACTCTTTTCCAAATCCACGTGCTTGAGCAGGTTTTTCCTAGGACTTGAATGAAATAAAAAGTTAAACGTTGCTGTATAAACAATACAAAAAATTAACTAAGAACCAACTATGGAAATGATTGGAAGTTGAGGTATGAACTGATTTAAAACATATACTTATAAAACAATAAATTACATGATTAATCATGGCTACGACTTAGAGGTTTCCTTTTGTTCACCATGAGGGGGTGGTCCTTTGTACGTAAAACATAAAGTAAAACCACCATTTCTATTAGATATAGCACACCCATTACCTACAGATGAATCGACTTGGGTTCTATTTTATCACAAACGGATCAAATAAAAAACATTAGCTGATGGGGTCAAATGGGATAAAATTCAGGAGCAAGACAAACAGTATGAAAGTCACCAACTATCTATCTTAATGCAAACAACTTCTTAATATCAGACAATAAAGAAGATTAGAATCATATCTGTATAAACCTTGCTATATAACCATAGTTAACGCATGGACAATGAAGTCTTTATGGGTCAGTCACACCCAACAAAACCAGTTTCGACATGTACCAAAAAAAGGACCAATCTCAAACCATAACATTTTGTACCCAAAACCAAGCCCGTCCATCTTTGCCATCTCTGGTTGGTATGAACCCAGAACTAGTTATCTTATTTATTCAAGTATATTATATCCTAAAACAAAAGAAATCCAAGCTTTAACAATTCTTTACCACATGACTTTTTAGATATATCAAATCGTTATCTTATATTATTTATTAAACGTTCTTTGCTCCAAATAATAAATGACCTTTACAGAAAAGCGCACTAATTAGTATGAGAAATTAGCAATTGGTCATGTGAAAGAAAAATAGATATAAGTCATGATGAGCACATACCGGTCGTCTCAGTAAACAGACTTTCAAGCTATTTCTCCAGTTGCCCTCTTTGTTCACTTCAGAAGCCAATTAGTAAAAAATATTAATTGATTATATGATAATAAAGACATGACTCATGAAAGAATTTTAATCTAAAGATCAGGTGGCACTTACTGCTCTTTCACAGCTAGCTCAATGGTCCTTCATATTCCGACATAAGCAGCAGCTGAAAATACATATAAAGGAGACGGTAAGTAAGATGTTAAGAGATAATTGTAAAGTTTTGCAAAAACTCAGAGATGTTTTTATCTATCAATGTTGTAGATTCACTTGGTTATACAGCATCACTGCATTACACCAACTACATCATATATACAAACACACACACAATCACTTTTCGGCAATACAACACACTTCACCTGACCTAATCTAACTTATATGCCTCTAACATGTAAACACACATAACACATTCTACTTTTAACCTACTGCATCATTATACAGAATAACTGAGAACTTACTACATCAAAATTTAATATCAAGTGCATGACACAAACATCTAGGCATACATATAAATTTTCAAACATAATGCCATCTACTTTAATGTCACGAACGAGATTCCACTACATCACTTGTTTACACTAGTATCATTATTCACACAAATATACAGACATACATTTTTCAACAATTAAAACATCATAACATGTCATAATAAATCGAACAAATAAGCAAAAAAGTAAATAAATAAATTTAATCGAACAATTACCTTTTCTGATTTCTAAATAGAACAAATAAAAAAAATCAGTAAACTAAGATTTAAAAAATGATGCATCAAGAATTTTAGAGTTTGTATATAAACATACAAGGGGGGGGGGGGGTTTGAATCGAATCAGATTCGTCATCACCATGTATGCCGAAGAAACTAATTTAGTGTGTGAATTTAGTGCGTGTTTTCATTGTGTGAATTTAGTGTGTGAGATTGAGGGAGAAATGTGTGAAATTTTTTGGTGTAAAAAAATGAATAATTTATGGTTATCAAATTGAGAACGACGTCGTATTAATTTTTATGATTAATTTTTTTATTTTTGAATGTTAAATTTGTAATGATACAAGCCTGCCCTTGAAGTTCCTAATATTAACAAATAGCACCGCTTCAGCCTATTTTGATCTCCTAGTCTAATCAAGGTTGAGATGGCTTCACATCCTTTATTTTAAAATAGGGACATCTCATTATATCCCATATAATATTATATATATATATATATATATATATATATATGATAATATTAGATATATATATATATGCCGTCTTCCAAAATTTAAAAATGTATACACTTAGTAAGGCAGTGCGGTTAAATAATTTAGTAGCTTCAGAACTTGTGCTTGATCATCATTTACTAAACCGCAATGAGGTTAATTTATAGGCAATAACGAATATAAGATGTAAAATAAAAAGTTATAAAGATGATTACAATGCACTGTGCAAAGCACATAATATCATATTACCTCATCCTCACCCACATCATTTTTCAAATTATTGCCTTTTTGAGATTTTTGTCATTTTGAGATTTTATGTCTATGCCTACACGGATCGCAATGGCATTTTTAGAGTGTCATTACAAGCCTAATTGTAGCTATCAGATTATGTTCAGCAAATTTGATTACTTCACAAATATAAACCCCCTAATATGATTGAACAGTTAGTGAATTTTAAAAACAAACACATCCCCTATGTGAGGTGCTTTATTATGTGTCTATGCCTGAAACATTATTAAAACTAGTAAACTCTTGTACAAAGATAATTTCTCCATGTCCGACCTATACATGAATATATGATAGTATTCTCCCTCCGCTATTGATTGCTTGAGGGCAAGCCATAGCTAAGTGTGAAGGGATTTGATAATGCCTTAATTATACATGTTTTTGGTGGCGTTATTGTATGTATTTATATCATTTCTCGTGAACCTTTGATACTTAATAACATGAAATATGTGCAGATTCACTTGAAGACTGTCCGAGCTCAAAATGTTCAAATTACAAGTGTTTATACTCATTGGAAGCAAAGTTAGAAGAAAAGAAATAATAAAGTCCAAAATTGAAGGAAGTGCGCCGAACTTATATCTAAGTGCGCCGTACTTAGCAACGAAATAAATGAAGTCAAGTTCAAACACAATGACGCACAAAGCTACAATAAGTCATTAAAGAATATTTACCGAACTTAGCTAAATTATCCGCACATATTATTTTTTGCGCCGCACTTCAGGCCTCGCCCAGCCTATATATGGAGAAGATTTTCAAGCCATTTGAGACATCTCTACTACACACTTCTCAATACAAGTCTCTCTCAAAATTCTTCATCAATTCTTAGGTTTAAGGCACAAAATTCCGGTAAAGACGAAGAAGATGTCATCATATATTTAGTATAATAAGGGTTGTGATACGATTCATTACTTGTAAACGGGTTGTGTTCGATCCATTTAATTTTCGAATCTCGTATGTTTCTCAATTCCATATTTAACTTTATTATAAACTCATTAGCCATGAGAGGCTAAACCCCTTTTATACTACTCCGGTGATGTTAAAATAATAAATACGCATGTTGGTAATCTAACGATCTTTTATTAATCTTAAGCTACTTTCAATCCCTATTCGTTTTAATCTGATCAACTTTGTTTATCAACTTTGGTTATATATGCATAACGGTATAGGTCGAAAGGCCCGTTGTGTTCAATATAGTTTTAAAGATTTGTCTACGATCTTCATCGCTTGGTTGGAGAAATCCGCTTACACTATTTGATAAACAAAATAGATTTGATATTATAAAAACTTGATTATCTGCGTGACACATTTGATTAAGTTAACTAATATAAGTCTTAAGTTAAACCAAGTTAATTTGTGAAAAGATTTTTTGACGAAAACACCTTTTTGTGAGTTAAAGTCCTAAAATCGAAGATCGTAATCATTACCGTTGCTTAGGAATTATATGAAACTATCCGAGTAGTCATACTCTTTTATTATTGAAATCATCGTCAATCATATCTCATCTGGAAAAAGTCATTAAGATTTTTCTTAAAACTCGTGATTATACGAACAAAACCAAATCCCTATGGACGACCTGATCTTACCTAAAACATTATACTACATACGTGGGTTATACTTTATCCGTGTGTTTCCATATAATAAACGGTAATTCTAGTCTTATAAATTTAAAGCTTTTGAAACACATCATAGTCCCGTAGCTCATTTACAGCGTACATGGATCGAGAGATGCGATGTACACCAAA
>BQNB010096515.1:0-25608 GCA_026074375.1 Tanacetum coccineum
GTTATGTAGGACCATTTGATATCCTTGGATGGATTGGGCGTATAGTTCGGTTGAGAATTATGTCTTATGAGCTGAGTATCAGAAATTAGATTGGGAGGTGCTGAAAGTTTGAGTAAACCTGAATTTACTTGGATTCTTTAGATACGTTGAGCTTTGTAACATCTTATATCTTAATTTCAAGACAGTTCTTGTTTGATGAGTTGTGAGGTTAAGATATAAAACACGTTGTTACAACAACTTAAGGGTTTTGATGAGTTTTCTCGATGACGAGCGAGGTTCATGTAGTGGGATGCTTCTTTTCGTTTGGGGTTTTTGTGTTGCTAATTGCACCCTTGTGGAGGGTAAGCAAATTCATTAGCAGTTGGATTCAGATTGTGGAAGTTAGTCGAGATTAAGGTTGACAAGACTCTTTGTATTGTCAAGGAACCGTTGATGTTGTGGACCGAGAGGTCATGAGTAAAAGCGTAGTGTGATAGTATTAGTAAAAGTTCGTTGGGATTCGAAGCGTGGTCCTGAGCTTACTTGGGAATGCAAGGATCAAATGAGGTCTAAGTGTCCTCAGCTGTTTGTCGATAGTGCTAATGCCTCGAGTAGTTAAATCTCGGGACGAGATTTTCTCAAGGTGGGGATACTGTGACAACCGTGGCTTGAGCAGGTTGGTCAAACCGTAGTGTTGACCTAAATATCTGTTCTATAAGTATGGTTTATGGGTATGTGTGTTTCTATGTGTTCTATGTGTGTTTTATGAGGATTTGAGAATCAACCTAGTGAGTGTGAGAGTCTCATTGAGGTGTGATTATGATGGAGTTTGCATGGGTGCATTTCATTCACTTTTGAGTGACATGTAAATGACTTGTGAATTTTGAGCGTTTATGTATTTTGTGTGTATGTATTTATGTGTAAGTATTTACGTATTCATATTATTAGGTTTTAGAGTTTTGGAAGATGGAAATGTAGTTAGAATATGAAAGAAACGAAATTTCTATTTTTGGAAAGTTAGGGTTAATAGAAGTGAAAAGTTATTTATTCTTAAAAGTCTAGTAAATTGCGTTTAAGCGAAAAGGTATGCGCAAACAAGCTAAGGTTTTTATAAAAACTTAAGGTAATGCAAGTAATTAGTTAATTAATAATTTAATAAAAAAATAAAAAAATATATATATAGTGGGGGATCGGCCGGCCCAAAAAGAAAAGGAAAAAAAGAAAGGAAATCCAAGCCTAATTAAACTAGGACTCTAATTAGGAATTATCTAGGATTATTCTAGAGGCCTATAAATACAAAATAAAATCCCATAACCCTCTCTCATATACTGTTCGACCGATCCAAGAGAAAAAGAAGAAGAGAAAAATTTAGGGTTTTGATTTTGTGAAGGAAACAAGCTTTAAGGTATGTTTAATTAATCTTTGTTAGTTATTAATCATTAAAAACATGTAATAATTATTATGATGGAATTAGGGTTTTTATAAATCTGTAAATTAATGATATTAATCATGTCATAATGATTAGGGTTTAATTGTAATCGTATGGGTATGATCGGTTAGGTTTAATTCGTGTTAAAACTTGATTTAGGTTTGAGCAGAATTTTGGGTCGTGTTGTTCAGATGATATCTCATGATTGATAACGAGATTTTTGATGAATCTTATGTCTAAATTGTAGTCCAGAGAGTCTACTTTCCAAAAAGTCCAGCCTCGAACGATTTTGAGTTCGGGAAGTCATTCAAATATTGTTTGCAAGAAAAGTTGTCAAAACAGTAAATACGGGTCAGATTTGGGTCTGATTTCGGGGAGTAAAACCCCTACTTAAAATTTGAATTAGGATTAGCCCTTCTACAGAAGTTTAGTTCTATGTGTCTATTAGAAATCCCCCAAAGGAGAGCTTCTGATTTGGAGTCTAAGTATGGTTTTTAGGTCCAAACTTTTTAGTGTGCAAACAGATCCGAATTGGGACTGTTTTGAAGTTTGATTTTCTTAGGAGTACTTGTGCATGTAAATGGCTCTTGGGAATCATGAGGTAGTTAATATGCTCATAGATGAACATAGGTGATTTTTGGTATGAATTATGGAGGTCAGTAAGTAGAGGTTTTGAGTACGTTAAGTCACGTTAAAATTCTGCAGTTTTGAACAAATTGTGACTAACTAGTGAAACTTGTTAATGAAGTGGTTAAAGTTGGGTATGGTGTCGGGGTGACCCATGGGGTTAATAAAATACCTTAGACATCCATCATATGATTGTTACATGTGCTTAAGCTTTTGGCTTAGTAGCGTGTAACACGAGTTATTTTGTTGTTTAGATTTGTGCTAGTTGTTTGTGAAGCTTTTTGTTGGAATCTTTTGGAAAGCTAAGCAAATGTGAGTTTCATAGCCCCTTTTTCTCATGTTATTTTGGGGTGAGAATGATGCTTGTTGTCGTGTTAAAATGTTTTTAAGCTTGTTGTGGTTATGTGTATTGGATCGTGGGCACGTTCCGTCCCGTTGTGTTGCGATATGATATGTTTGGTATTGTGGATCCCAAATTGAAAACTGAGGTGTGACGGGTGGCAGATTGCGTGAGCTAATATGAGGCATGTAACGCACATTTGTAGTTGATTATTTGATTGGTGGATGTGGGCTCGTTCAGTCCCGTTGTTGTTATTTGTTGTCATGAATGGTTTTGATAATTTATGCAGAGTAATTGAAAGCTTTTTTTGTATATTGTGTATGTCTTAAACATATGATCCTCGCTCAACTTTATGTTGACGTTTTAAGCATCATTTTCAGGTGAGCTTAATGGTGCTAAGATAGAGCAAAGTGGCTAGAAGAGACCGCAGGATGCTTGGAGTTTATTTATGCTTTCTGTTTGAATAAATGCATTTGCTTAGAATTGTTTGGATTTATGTTTTTGCATGTCATTTATTGACAATGACCTATTTATCATATTAAATAAGAACACCATTTGGGTTTTGGGTATTGTTATGACACTTTATGTCTTTGCTTTACTTTAGTTTTCATTTTAGTATTCTCTATATAGACACCATGTGTTGTGATGATATCCATTCTTGTTTAAGCCTTGGAGTCGGGGTTGTGTCTAGATTGGTTCAGACGCCCATTGGTTTTATAGATATAGGCGTATGAGCCTAGTAGACTATCGCTTAAGGGTCCCTACTATAGTTGAATTTTAGGACATAAGTGTTTGTGTACGTATTCATACCCGTCTCCTGTTCCCGCACCTCACTAAAAGATTTAATTCTGTCTCTTTTGTATTACTATTATTTAATATGAATTATATACTTTTTCTTATTGGGGATCTATTAGTTTATACCCTTTGGTATTGTTTTTAGTCATGTCTTTCCACTACCCCTTAGGTGTATCGTTGGGAGATTGTTTACCTACATGGAATCGCGGTAGTTGGGTGACTTTTGAGAGAGGAAAAGTCAAACCCAATCCGCGGCCCCCATCTATAAGTTTATTTCATTTTCTACCTTGATTGCGTTTGCTATAATCGTGGAATTGCTTTTAATATTTTGGGTCAGATTGTGACTTTGTTTCTTTTGGTTTCGATTGGATTTTTGGTTCGTTTTTAGAGGTTATCACGTTTGAGTTATTTTGGATTATTATCTAAGTTTATGTGGTTGATGTGTGTTATCATTGTGATGTGTAGGTACTGGGAAGTAAGTACAAGTTTCGATAATGGTTGAATTATAATTTATGGTCGTGAATCAATAAATTATAAAGGCAACAACACTTGGACTTCTGTGACTTTGATTGCATTGATCATTGTTGCTTGTATGTATTATGGTATGTATGTAAGTCTGGAGAGTTGTTGTAGATGATAGTGTAGATGTGATGTGAGATTCCTGTAGAGGATGGTTGTGTGGTTAGGTGAGGGAATTACTCTTTAACGTTTTGGGCGATTATATTTGGTTGGGTGCGGTAGATGGTAAGGTTCCCATTTCATCTATCGTTTGCGGGGGGATACAGCGTTGATACCTGTTTGGTTTGTCGATCGCGATTCATTAAGTTGGTTCGTTAGCTGTTGTTCGTTGAGTTATACAACGCTCGTGTTGGTCTTATAGGTGTTTTAATAGAATTGGTGTTGCTTCTCGTTCTTCGGTCGACGATTTTGTTTGTTTTCCTTTGTCTAAGGTGACCGAAATTTTGGTTTGGTTCTAGACCGTTGGTATGGATGAGTCCTTATGGTGTATTGGTTTGTAAGAGTTCTTGTGTCGTGTTCGTTTTAAAGTAAATCTCAATATTATGGTATTGGATTCTATAAAGGTATTTTGGAGTCTTTTTTTGCTACCATGTTTTTTTTTGTGATTAATGTGAGTCATTAATTGCCATTTGAAGTAAGTTACCCTCCGATTGTAGTTAATACCATATTCGTTTAGGTGTTAAAAAACTTCTTTTTTTAAAAAAAATCTATATAAATAAAATCAAACACGCTTTTTTTCAAAAATCATCTTTTGATTTCTTTTATGAAACCCTATAATTAAAATATGTTTATGAAAAATTTTATTTAAATTCTTTCCTCTTCTACATACTGGTTAATTATTTGCTCAGTATTAATATCTAAGGTGATTCTATTTGTTTTAAAATATTGGTTAAAAAGGGTATGAGGGAAAGTTTCCTTGGGTTATAAAAATCGGGTTTTTGTACAAAAGGTTCTTATCTTTTAATTAAGGGTCGGGTATGTCGTATTATTCGTTGGAGGTGTTTCTAGCAATCGTTGATGCGTTTGTTAGGTCAGAGGTTTGTTCTTCTTGTCGACGTTTACATTCGGTTGATTTTTTTTTTTTTGGAATCGTGTGATTTTTGGGTCCATACCAATTGGTGCATGTGAAGTTGATTTTTCCTCATGGCGTAAGTGTGCTCAGAGTTGATGGTGGACGTATCTTCTGGGTGGTGCGATTGATGGTAGCGAAGCGAATGGAATTATTCGCAATCCCAAGTTGGAATTAGAGAGTTCTCGTTTTACTTTTGATTTAGTACCTCTTAGTTATGAGAGTGTTGATGTAATCGTAGGAGAGAATTGGTTGTTGAGACAAAAGGCTGAGATGGTATGCCACGAGAAGGTAGTTAAAATGCCTTGGTAATTTAGAGAGTTCTTAAGGTTCAGTTGAGGAAATGAACTAAGAGGATACGAACGGTCAGTAGGAGCTTACCAAAGGAAGATGAGTTGAGATGATTGGATATTTTGTAGTTTGGTGAGCCCACTAAAGTGTTCCTAAGGAATTAGTAGGTTTTACCCCTCGTCGTAGAATAGGATTTCATATCGAATTAGTACAAGGAGCGACGCCAATTTGCGAAGGCTCGTGTCGTTTGACGTCTTTAGAAAGGCAAGAGGGTGGAATGATTGCAGGAATTGCAAGGTGAGGGTTGGTTCGAATGGTAACGTGTTGGGAAAAGCGTCTGTATTGCTTGATAGGAAGAAAAGTGGGTAGTTTGGAATGTGCATATATATCTCGAAACGAGTGAGATAGATATTCGTATTGTGTTGTCACCAATGGAGGGTGCACGGGGATGACGTAGCTAAGACTATTTTTAGGATGCGTAATGGACACGTTGAAGTTTACGGTTATGCCTTTTGGGTTAACCAATGAACCAACGGTTTTCATAGAGTTAATGAGCCGGGTGTGCATGGTCGTATATAGACAAGCTAGTTAACGTATATATACAAACGATATTTTAAACGGGGGGGGGTCCCGAAGTCTAAGCGGAGGAGTACGAGTCGCACGGTTGAAGATGATCGGTGGAGTCACGGAAAGGAAGAGGATAGATAATGTACGTGTGAAGTTTTCTAACATGTGGAAGCGGAACAAAGAGAAGACTATCTGATGTGGAAGGAATCAAATCGCCCGTGCAATGAGCGATTTTGGCATTGCCGGAAAGGAGCAGACGATTTCATGTATATTATGACTGTGAGCTCCGCAATGCATTTGAAGCATGCTTGGAAAAAGGGATGAGGAAGGTTGATTGCTTTGTACGTCGTTGTCAACTGAAGGTTCTTATGAAGGATTGCATGTCTAACGTTTGGTAGGTTTTGCTTATAATGCTTAGAGGCAATAAGTGAACGTGCCATGGAGAGTAATCTGTACGGATCAATGAATGTCTCAACACACTTTCAATCGGGAGAATGTTAGGATTGAAATGAGGAAAAGATGCTGGATGTATGTTATTTAGTGAGTTGGATTTTGAGGGCCAGTACCATTGGGAGAAAAGCAATTGTATGATGTTGTACCGTGGAGAAGGAAGAAGGAGTTGAAGCCATAGTATGAGTTCGAGGAGATAGATTTGTACGATGATCCGATCTAGGTTAAGAAAAAAGGATGTTTTGTGGAATAAGATAAGATGTCAAGCAAAAGAACGCGTCAAATAAGATGTTGCGTAGCTTGGACCAACTGAGTAGTGATAGCGATGGGGAGTGGTTCTATGGGTTTAGTCAAGGTTCGGACCTCCATTTAGAGAGATTGTAAGGACCTTGGCTATTGAAGAGGCGTATACGACAAAGTTATTTATCATCCTGGGCGGATACGATGTTGTGTTTGTAGCTTTTAGGGTTAAAATAATCGATGGCTAAGTATGAAGAGGATATAGTCTAGTCTCGCGCGCACGTGGTAGTATGTATTTAGCACTATTTGGATGAACAGTAGAAGTTGAGTATAAAGGGTCTTCAGGATTTGTTTGCTAAAACCTGATGTTTCCCGAAGTAGAGTAGAAGTGGGGGAAAGGGATAACTAAGGAAATTGTTGTCAAGTTTTACCAAGTGTGAGTAGTGAATACGTCTTGCGATTTGGGTGTAGTCACATATGGACTGAATAAGTCACCCATTCCTCGCTATGCTTTTTAGGACTAGGTATGGTAGATTTTAGAGGTAATTGGGAATACTCACTTTCGTCCAAGATGTGGTTTTTCTATAAGGTGGGATTATTTCATTTATGAAGTATGGTTGTGTTTTTGAACGCTATGGTATGGAAAGGAATGTAGGTTACATTTTATGGGCCGTACTGGAGAAAAGTGAGTTGATGGGGATCGAATTTGGTACAAAGAAAACAACCAACAGATAGTGGTAATACAGGAAAGGATTAGAGGCAAGCCAAATTGTCAAATTGTCTAGCTTGATCGTAGTGAGAAATTTTGAAATTTAATGCTGATAAATTTTTGGGTGGTGAAGGTCTCACCTTGGAGATGGTGTAGTTCGTTTGGAAAGAAAGACACGTTAGAACGGTTATGTAGGACCTTATGAGCATCATTGATTGGATTGGGCATATAGTTCGGTTTTGAGAATTTCTGTCATATTGAGCTGGTATCGGAAAAATTGGATTGGGAGGTGCTTGGAATGAAAGTTTGTAGTAAACCTGACTTTGCGTGGATTCTATAGATACGTTGAGCCTTTGTAACATTCTTATATCTTAATTTCAAGAAGTTCTATGTTTGATGGTTTCTGAGGTTTAAGATATAAAACACGTTGTTACTACAACATTAAGGGTTTTGATGATGTTTTCCTTGATGGACGCAGCGAGGTTCATGTAGTGGGATGTTCTTTTCGCTTGTAGGCGTTGTTGTGTTTGCTAATTGCACCCTTGTGGGTGGTAAGAAAAGTCATTAGCAGTTGGTTCGGATTGTGGAGGTTTGTCGAGATTAAGGTTGACAGACTCTTAGTTTTTGTCTAGGAACTGTAGGAATGAGGACCGAGAGGTCATGAGGGTAAAAAGCGTGTATGATAGCATTAGTGAAAGTTCATTGGGATTCGAAGCGTAGTCCTGAGTTTACTTGGAAACGCAAGGATCGAATGTGGTCTAAGTGTCCTCAGTTGTTTGTCGATAGTGTTAATGCCTCGAGTAGTTAAATTCTAGGGTACCAGATTTTCTCATGGTGGGGGATTCTGTGGTACATCCCGTGGCTTGAGCAGTTGTTTGGGTCAAAACTGCAGTTGGTGGACCTAATATCTGTTCTATAACGTATGCTTATGGGTAATGTGTGTTTCTCATGTGATTCTTTGTTGTGCGTTTTATGAGATTTGAGATTCACCTAGTGAGTGTGAGTGGTCTCATCTGAGGGTGTGATTATCTGATGGAGATTTGTACGGGCTTGCATTTCATTCACTTTTGAGTGACATGTAAATTGACTTTGTGAATTTGACGCGTTTATTATTGTGTGGTGTACTATTTATGTGTAAGTATTTACGTATTCATATTATTAGGTTTTAGAGTTTTGGAAGATGGAAATGTAGTTAGAATATGAAAGAAATGAAATTTCTATTTTTGGAAAGTCAGGGTTAATAGAAGTGAAAAGTTATTTATTTTTAAAAGCTCTGCTTAGTAAATTCGCGTTTAAGCGAAAGGTTTGCGCAAATCAAGCTAAGTTTTTATTAAAAAAAACTTAAGGTAATTTATGCTTAGTAGTAATTAGTTAATAACTACCCCATTTTAATTAAAAATCAAATAAATAAATTATATATAGAAGGGGATCGGCCGACCACAAAAAGAAAAGAATAAAGCACAAAAAAAGAATGGAATTCCAAGCCTAAATATACTAGGGACTCTAATTTGGAATTTATTTTTTCTAGGACTGTTATTTAGAGGCCTTATAAAATATAAAATAAATTCCATAACCTCTCTCATATAATGTTTGACACCTGATCCAAGAGAAAAAGAAGAAGAGAAAAAATTTAGGGTTTTGATTTTGTGAAGGAAACAAGCTTTAAGGTAAGTTTTAATTAATCCTTGTTAGTTATTAATCATTAATTCATGTAATAATTATTATGATGGAAATTTAGGGTTTTTATAAATCTGTAAATAATGATATTAATCATGTAATAATGATTAGTGGTTTATTTGTAAATCGTATAGTATGGATGATACGGTTAGGTTTAATTCGTTGTTAAAACTTGATTTAAGGTTGTGCAGAATTTTGGGTCGTGTTGTTTCAGATGATTTCCGTCATGATGATAACGACGAGATTTTTGATGAAATCTTATGTCTAACTTTTAGCTCCAGAGAGTCTACTTTCCAAAAAGTCCAGCCTCGAACGTTTTTAAGTTCGGGAAGTCATTCAAATATTGTTTGCAAGAAAAGTTGTCAAAACAGTAAATACGGGTCAGGTTTGGGTCTGATTTCGGGGAGTAAAACCTCTACTTAAAATTTGAATTAGGATTAGCTCTTCTACAGAAGTTTATTTCTATGTGTCTATTAGAAATCCCCCAAAGGAGAGTTATTTTGGAGTCTAAGTTAGGGTTTCTTTTGGTCTAAACTTCTTTAGGTGTGCAAACAGATCCGAATTGGGACTGGTTTGAAGTTTGATTTTCTTAGGAGTACTTATGCATGTAAATGGCTCTTGAGAATCATGAGGTAGTTAATATGCTCATGTATGAACATAGGTGATTTTTGGTATGAATTATGGAGGTCAGTAAGTAGAGGTTTTGAGTACGTTAAGTCACGTTTTAAATTATGTAGTTTTGAAACAATTTGTGATAAATAGTGAAATTGTTAATGAAGTGGTTTTTAAAGTTGGGATGGTGTCGGTTGGGGTGTGACCCATGGGGTTTATTATTACACCTTATACATCAATCATTTATGATTGTTACATCGTGCTTAAACTTTTGGATTAGTAGCGTGTAACACGGAGTTTTTTTGCCCCCCCCCCACAAACAAAGTTTGATTTGTGTATTCTGGACTATTTTGCTATTGTTTATGCTATTGGTTTTTATTTTGTCTCTGTTTAGTATTGTTGATCTGTGTTTTGTTCTTGTTTATTTTTGTTCTTTATTACCCCCCCTTTGTCTATTTTTTTTTTGTTTTTTTTCGTTTTTCTTTTTTTTACATTATGTTTTTTTGTTTTCTTTACTTTGTTGTTCATATTTTTCTATAGTTTAGATTTTTCTAGTAGTTGTGTGTGAAAGCTTTTTGTTAGAATCTTTTGGAAAGACTAAGCCAAATGTGAGTTTCATAGCCTCCTTTTTCTCATGTTATTTTGAGGTGAGAATGATGCTTGTTGTGGTGTTAAAATGTTTTTAAGCTTGCTGTGGTTATGTGTATTGGATCGTGGGCACGTTCCGTTCCGTCCCGTTGTGTTGCGATATGATATGTTTGGTATTGTGGATCTTAATATGCAAAACAAGGTGTGACGGTGGTAAGACTGCATGAGCTAATATGAGGCCATGTAAGTGCACATATGTAGTTGATTCATGATTGTGATCGTGGGCTCGTTCTCCGCCCCGTTGTTGTTAATTGTTGTCATGAATTGTTTTGAATAATTGCTGCAGTAATTAAAAGTTTATTTTGGTTGTTGTTGTATGTCGTAAACCTTTTGATTCTCGCTCAACTTTTATGTGACGGTTTTAAAAAATCATTCTCAGGTGGCTTAATGGTGCTAAGATAGAGCGCAGTGGCTAGAAGAGACCGTAGGATGCTTGGAGTTTATTTATGCTTTCTGTTTAAATAAATGCGTTTGCATGAATTGTTTGGATTTGTTTTTGCATTGTCTTGTCATTATTGCATAGACCTCTTTCTCATTAATAAAGACACCATTAGGTTTTGGGTATTGTTATGACACTTTGTGTCTTTGCTTTACTTTAGTTTTCATTTTAGTATTCTCTATATAGACACCATGTGTTGTGATGATATCCATTCTTGTTTACGCCTCGCGTTCCGTCTTGGCGAGGTGTGACAAAACTCTATCCTTTAAGCCTTCACCTACACCAGAATCAATCGCTTCCCACTTCGTATTTAGTTCATTCGACGACGTCCTCACTACCGCACCCACCATCACTTTCTCAGCCTCACCACCGTAAGGGAAATAAGCCGGTCAGCTGGTCCAAGATTCTGTATTACAAAACCCATGGCCAGCTTTAAAAGAGCGAGTTTTGTACCCGCCATACTACCATCTTCGAGGAGACGTTGTAGGGAGAGAGATCATGGCAGCAAATATGTTTGATATGGAAAAAAGAAATAAATAAAAAATAAATAGAGTAAAAAAAGTTAGAAAAAATAAAAAATGTTACATAAATGGTCCCTGTAGTTTATTTGGAAGTGAAAGGACGATAATGCCTTTGCAGTTAACAAAAAAATAGATAGTGTTAGGGTCAAAGGGTTGGTCAACTCCTTTTTGACAACCACAGGGACGTCTGGTGTAATTATCGAGGCAATAGGACGAAACCTGCAATTTGGCCATAACCACAAGGACGAAACGTGTAATTAACTCTTACTAGTAGGCAGTAGCAAACATGACATATATTCTCAACATCTTTTGCTTTTTGCTCTGTCTGCTCACTCTACTTTATCATCATCACCATCATCTACTTTATTCACAGTCTCCTATGGTTATATCAGTGTTTTCACTGTCTTTTAAAAGAGACCCATTTTTCATTTCCCACTCAAATCCATCCACATCGCATTTTCATCCTCCACTTAGTCATGGCTAAACAACCTTGGTTTTTCCTCTTCTTCTTGGTTGTGTTTTTGTGCACCTCAGGTAAGTGATATTATACTCATTTAGTTACATGTTTGTGCTTTCTGAATGCTCAAAATGTTGATATATAAAGTAATATTCTTTCTTTGGTGAAAGAGTGACAACTGAGATTAGGAGGGTAAAGCATGGTTTAGGTTTAAGACAAGGTTATGCTTGGTACTGCCTTAAAAAAACTATCCATGTTTTAAATGCTATGGCTATACCCTAAAATGATTAAGGAGTGTTGCTAGTAACAGGGTTAGGGCCACAAAGCTAAGGTCCAATCCAACTATTCAACTTCTGTTTAGTAATGGATCTTAATACTTTTAAACTTGTGTGAAGAACGATTCTGTGAGGCAGCAACAGGGTCTATGCTCAAACTCAACTCAAATATGTCTGGCTAGCAGGCTAAGCTCCAACTTTATTGATATCGCCGCAACTCATCTTTAAAGGTTCTAGCTCAAATACTAAAATAAATTTTAATGAGAGCCTTTCTTGATTCTAGAATTCGAGCAGGAAGCATAAAATATCTATCAAAACCTTGTTCCTTTGCATCATATGCTTTTTTGTTCCTTTGCATCATATGCTTTTTTTTTGGGTAACCATGCATCAGAGAGCCTTTTTTTTTGCATCATATGCTTGATCTGTACTAAGGGGGTGTTTGAGATTGCTTATTGAAAATAGATAATGCTTTTTCAAAATGAATAATCCTGTTAAAAAACGTGATTTTGAAATATATTGTTTGGATTTAATTGTGTTGTTTGATATCGCAATAATCACAGATAATCACTTTCGCAAATCAGATTATTTTATTATATTCATATGTTAAATGACTAAAAAGGACACTTATTTATATAAGTCCTATTTTTTTTAATAATTAACAACTTCTTTTTTAACAGATGACAATCTACTTTATTTATAACTAAAATATACATTTTATTTATATTACAATTTCGTTTCTACTAGGTAGCATTTTTGGTTTTAGCCTTTTATAACCCACCTTATAATATAAATGAATTTTTTTTTGGTCAAACGTGCATGTGAAAATCACTCTCACCCACCTCCATTTTTGACTTCACCCATTACCCTCATCCACAATTTTATCTACATATTCAATCGAACCACAAGACCACAATCAAATATGTTAATTCCACAGTCGATCGTCACCAATTTTTTAAGCTATCACCAACAAGTTCATCGTTGATCGCAAAATACATAAGTGTGGAATTGTTGCTGTGACCATCGTTCGCCGGAAAAAAATTGTCCAAGTGAAGGATGATAATTGATGGATTAAATGAGGGGGGTGGGTGGGGGGGGGGGGACAACACACACACACACAGGGGGGAGGGGGGGGGGGGGGGGGGCCCCCCCCCCCCTGTGTGGGGTGGGGGGCCCCGGGGGGGGGGGGGTAACAGGAAGTATTGTTAAGGGTATTTTGGTTATTTGGCAACTAATTATTTGCTTTGATAAGTCGCGTTTCCAAAAAGTAGCTCCATCTTTGCTTTTTCAAAACTACGTTTTGTAGACTTCAAATCGCAGAAAAGCACTTTTTTGATTTGGTTATCCAAACACTTGTTTTAGATTATTTGTGGTTTCAAAATGAAATAATCAGATAATCCGGATGCAACCGCACTCCCAAACACCCTCTAAAAAAGATATACACCAAAACTCAATATAAATTTGAGTAAAAAATTTAGGAGCTCAAACTCGATCTTTCATTTTGGGTTTATATATGTATCCGAAGCCGATTAAGTTTGGCATGGAAAAGCTCGAACTGGAAGTCTTCTATCAAAGTAGACTACTTTGGTGATCATCTTTCACACATGGTTGCTTTAGGTGTTTTACTTAATCAACAAAGATTCATTGCAATTTCACTAGAAGAATAAAGATGTAAGATGAGCATATAATAAGACTAAGAAATTATTGTTGAATCTACAGTCAACTAAAAAATGAAATGAAATGAACCCCGTAGTCGAATCATGAACAAAACAATGAAAATCTTACAATCTTTGCTCAATTTTAAATTGTCTACGGTGTAATAATAGGATTCAGTTATACCTATGATGGTGATGCTAACTATGCTCATTTATCATTTAGCCTTTCCCAACTTTCAAATTAAGTTGATAATGTGGTTTTGTCTAACTGCATCACTAGTTACTCAAATCAGAAAAGTTATAGAGTCTTTACATTTAACTTCCGGAATCCAAATCTTGTTACAATTAAATTGTAAGTTTCACCCAAAGATGGGTTTTTTTTGTAGGAAAAAGTCAGAAATTATCTAGCTCATATATATGCGGGTTTGCTACTGTTAAATTGTCTAGCTTAACCTCTTAGACATGTCAGATATGTTCCAAATTAGCTTATCTCTTACCTACCTTTATGTGTTCTGAATATAACGAAATGAGGTACTATCAACAAGTTTTCTTCCCATTGATAAGTGTTCCCCTGGTTCTGACAGTTAGAAGCTCAGACATTCCTCATGCCAAAAAGTCTCAAGATTTTGAGAGAAGAGAGGCCGAAAGAGAGAAAGAACAATTATTTCCTTCTATTCACAGAACACTTATCGAATATTTCCACTATAGACTAACTGAATTTGACTCCATTGATCCCCCAACCACAACCTTACCTTCAGCTCCAATCACCAATCCAGTCACCGCCCCTGCAGTTAATACCGCACCCGGTATAGTTACGGTTCCAGGTGCCAACCCTGGTGGTGTGTCGCCAGTTCCAACTACCACCACTCCTGTCATAAATCCGGTAAACCCACCTGCACCTGTTACTAATCCAGTTACAACGCCAAATACAAATCCTGGAGGACAGCCCACGGTGAACCCTGTGACCACACCAACTACAAACCCTGGAGGGCAGCCCACAGTGAATCCTGTGACGACACCATCTGTAGGAAATGCTCCTGCGGGCCGAGGACAGAGCTGGTGCATAGCAAAGAATGGAGCATCGCAAGCAGCACTGCAGTCGGCTCTTGATTATGCGTGTGGGATTGGTGGAGCTGATTGTGTCACTATTCAGCAGGGTTCAAGCTGTTATGAACCAGCCACCCTTCAGAATCATGCTTCATACGCTTTTAACAGTTATTACCAAAAGAACCCAGTCTCAACAAGCTGTGATTTTGGAGGAGCTGCTGTTGTGACCACTACCAATCCAAGTAAGACAATTTCAAGCTTTACTTTCCTGTTTGGTGTTAGGATTCGAATTTTGAAACTGATTATTGTGAAAGGCAATATAAAGTTACTCACTTGACACTTCTTTAAGCATAAATTCAAGAGACTAAATTTTCCATTTTGTAAACCTTCTATTCTTTGGATAAAAATTACCGTAACATTATTGGTCAAGTTATTCCATTATTGCTAAATAATAAGAATCTGTCAAATATTCATATATTTGGTATCCTTTTATTCAAGTATAAACATCATAAGCACATAAAAACACTAATTTTTATTGCGACTATTATACTGACCTTTTATGATATAATTACAGGCACAGGTTCATGTGTCTACCCATCCTCCTCCTCCTCCTCCTCCTCCTCCTCACCTACAACAACTACGACACCAACCCCGACACCCACAACCACAACTCCAACTCCAACTACACAGGCTCCTTATAATCCAGCGACTTTGCCTGCCCCTACGACATCAACTCCGGGGTCCACTACACCAGGGTAATGTGTAGTAACCTCTATCTCGTAAAAATGAGCATTTTAGCACGTCATATATGGAACATGGGCTTAATATACACTACTTTTCATCTTAAATTTTACAGGATACAATCTCCAACACCGGGATTTAGCATAGGAAACACTGATCCAACAGGACTAGGAGCTTTTGGTGCAAGTCCTCCCTTGATGAACTCAGCATCAGCATCGAACAATCTGCAGCCCTTCATTGAGCTCCTTATGATTTCACCAATTATTTTAATGGTACTAATATTGGTGTAGAGATGAGTCGGTTTCTTTCATCAGCGAGTTTCTGACTGTTGAAGCTGTGACATGAGTAGATGGCATCTCCAGCATTCTCATATATATAGAGAGTAACGGTTTTAGATATATATATGGTTAGAGCAGAAGAGGGTGTCATTTGTTATTTGGGTATGTATAATACAGAGGTTTTGCACTAGTTATGTTACTATATGTATTTAGTCTGACTTATATATAAGTATTATAAAAGCATAACAAGACATGATATTATTTCATATGCCAATTTGACTGTAGATGCAATCATGGGACTTGTACTTATGTCACGTTTTTATGTCCACTAAATAATTTGGTCATCTAGCATGGCGATGTCTGTCACGTTCGCTGACGATCTTGTGTTTATCATTTTACTTATATGAAGTGATTAGTTTGGTCATTAGGCAGCCTGGAGCGGCATCCGCGGCCACCACACCTGTCATCGAGGCAAAAAGGTAGTACTATATAACAGATAAAAGTTTGAGCAGTGATGATGTGAAGCTAATTTGACGAGTGATAAAGATGCGATGGGCATCAAGTCCCATGGTCGTACAAGTTTTAATAAGCATTGATTGAGATCATATAACCAAAACCCACCAGGTACTTTCTAATGTTTTTCATAAACTGACAACAACGGATACTTTTATTATGTAAAAAACCCAGATATCAACAACCCTTATTGACCATTTCTTAAACTTTTTTGTCTCAGCAAGAGAAAAATATCTAATGGATTGGACAAATAAGAACAAATACTTAAAGATTCTTTTTGAGAAAAAAAAGCTGTTAATCGATCAAAACGATCAATTTTCTTATATCTTTCAATGGAGAGATATCTTCAATAAACTTTCAACGGAGTTTTTGTAAATGTGTATTCGTTTATATTGATTGAGATGAATACAATATGATACATATATAGTATGCATAATGGGCCTAACCTAGTTACATACAAATACAAAGAAGGCCATGGGCCGTATAGACTGTTAACAGCCCCCCGCAGTTGGAGCGGGAGATGAACGAACGCTCAAACTGGTACGAAACTCATCAAATAAACTAGTAGGTAAACCTTTGGTGAATATATCCGCATACTGATAACGTGACGGGACGTGTAGAACCCGTATAGCACCGTTAGCAACAAGATCCCGAACAAAGTGAATGTCAATCTCGATATGCTTCGTGCGTTGATGTTGCACGGGATTAGAAGAGAGATAGACGGCACTCACATTGTCACAATAGACAAGTGTAGCAGTGGCTAGAGGTGTATGAAGTTCACGTAATAGATTACGTAACCAGCAAGTTTCAGCAACCGCATTGGCAACACCCCGATACTCAGCCTCAGCACTAGATCGAGAGAGAGTAAATTGGCGCTTCGATGACCAGGAGAGAAGATTGTTGCCAAGAAAAACACAATAACCAGAGGTTGATCGACGAGTAGTGGGACAACCCGCCCAATCCGCATCTGAGTAAGCCACTAAAGATGACGTCGTAGAGGAATAAAGCTGTAATCCATAGGACAAGGTGCCACGCACATACCGTAAGATCCTCTTGAGAGCAGAGAGATGAGGCTCTCGGGGGTCATGCATAAAGAGACAGACCTGCTGAACAGCATATGAAATGTCAGGCCGGGTAAAGGTGAGATACTGTAAGGCCCCGGCTGCGATATAATGTTGTGTCTGAATTTGGAGGCAAACATTCTACAGAAAGTTTGGAGTCCGTGTCAACAGGTGTACGACACGGTTTACAATTAAGCATACCAGCCCGATCAAGAACCTCAGTCGCATACTTTTGTTGAGATAGAAACATCCCCGAAGCATTACGAGTCACAGAAATGCCCAAGAAATAATTAAGTGAGCCCAAATCAGTCATGGAGAACTCTGCATGAAGAGAAGTGATAATCTGCTGTAACAGATCAGAAGAAGATGCAGTCAAAACAATATCATCAACATATAAAAGCAAGTAAGCAGTGTCTGCCCCCTATCTGTAGATGAAGAGTGAAGAGTCACAACGACTATGATGAAACCCAACCCGAGCAGCATACGCCGCAAATCTCTAAAACCAAGCCTGAGGGGCATGTTTAAGCCCATAAAGAGATCTCTAGAGAAGACAAAACATAGATCATTTTTTTTTTGGATGCTGCGGATCTGGAAACCAGGAGGTTGGTGCATGTATACAGTCTCTAATAAACGATCCATGTAAAAAAGGCATTCATTGCATCAAGCTGGGTGGAACCGGCCAATGTTAGAAATGGCTAGGACTGAGTACTGTTCCGATAAATAGTAGTCCGGTTTGACAACCAGACTAATGTTCTTCTTCCACATTATACCTGCAAGTTGGTGGTTTTTTTTACCCATTTGCAACAGTCGTGCCTTTGTACCGTCTGAGGGGGGGGGGGGGGGTGTGGGGGGGTAGGGGGGGGGGGGGGGGGGGGGGGCGGGGGGGGGTGGGGGGGGGGGGGGGGGGGGGGGGGGGGGGGGGGGGGGGGGGGGGGGGTGGGGTGGCGGGGGGGGGTGGGGGGGGGGGGTGTGGTGGTAGGGGGGGGGGGGGGGGGGGGGGGGGGGGGGGGGGGGGGTTCATTTGCTCATCATTATGCTTAGGCTAATCTTATACACTCAATACCATGTAACTACACTGAAAGCAATAACCACTACCCTTAAAACAAAGCTAGCCTCATTTGTATGTAACATGAAAAATCATGAGTAAGAGATGCATAGTACCCGGGCAGAAGGGCATATATTTACAAACAAAAAAATAATTAGTTGTAGCAAAATACAAATTGTTACAAATGCAATCATTTAAATTCAAAATTAACCAATTGATCCCTTAAATTCTATAACACAAGCAAACGAATTAGGAACGTGTCATTTTCTTTGACAATAGTCAGATGCAAACGTTGGGTAAGATCTTGTAGCAATTCTAGCTTCAAGACTAAGCGGACTGTAGTGCACGTGTCATAACTTGAAACATGAACACGTGATATCAGTTTTGTAGTCAACTTGCACAAAACATATAGATAACCGAAAGCTTAATGTGACTATATTTGCTGACTGTAGTGCACGTGTTATAACTTTCGCATAACAATTCGACTTTCTACATATTCTTCTCTCTTTTTCACCCTAATTTCTTTGTTTTCAGTACCATCCTTGCTCGCTTCTAAATTATCTTTCCATCCATACTTTTACATTAAAAAAATTATTTTATATATATTCTTCCGAAGTGAGACATGAAAATAAGTGCTTTTTTTCAAACCACAAAGTCCAATAGCCTAATTACCCAATTTATAATATTCTCCATAAAACATGACATTCAATACATAACAATAAACATGAACATTTTTAACCAGCATCAATAATCTTATACTTGTATATATCGCATTAAAACCTTTTTTCAACCTCAGGGCTTCTGTTTCAATTATGATTACTTACGCTGTTGAGACGGCCGAGTCAGCAGCCACAGTTCCAGATGTGGGGACAGTCCCACCTTCAGTTAGAGGCCTGAAAAAGTAACAAGGGTTCACAACCACAAGTGAGTAATTGGCAACTCTTTAAAAAGTGCCCTAATCATATATTCATTTCACACATAATACCCCATTCCGGATCTCACTGAAAATTGAGTACTTATAATAATTAATTACCTATACTCAACTACAATAAATAATTAATTTGAAGTAAAATGATAAAAAATTCAAAGGGACAGTCCAACTTTCATTTAAAAAGTGCCCTAATCATATATTCACTTCACACATAATACCCCATTCCGGATCTCACTAAAAACTGAGTACTACAATAAATAATTAACTTGAAGTAAAATGATAAAAAATTAAAAGACACAACACATATTGGAGGTGTTATGATCTTTCCTTCAGTAGCCATAATCTGAGAAGAATAAAAACAAAATATACGTATTAAGAAGAAACCCTTTCCATTATTAATAATAACACTACAGCCCTAGTACACTGAAAGTAGTAAAATGTATTACCACCCTTAATAGCTTTGTCCGGATAAATGTGATGATGATGCGGCTGATCGAATTGTAAGAAAGAGGTATATAGAATAATAATTTGTGTCTTGCATTTCTCATAACAATGATACAATATATGAAATATCAGGGGGTCATGCATAAAGAGACAGATCCTGGGCTGAAGCAGGCATATTGAAATGTCAAGGCCGGGAAAAGGTGAGTAATACGTAAAACAGGCCCCGCGCTAGGCTGCGATATAATGTAGAGTCAGAAATAGGAGCACCATCTGCAGAAAGTTTGGAGTCCGTGTCAACAGGTGTACGACACGGTTTACAATTAAGCATACCAGCCCGATCAAGAACCTCAGTCGCATACTTTTGTTGAGATAGAAACATCCCCGAAGCATTACGAGTCACAGAAATGCCCAAGAAATAATTAAGTGAGCCCAAATCAGTCATGGAGAACTCTGCATGAAGAGAAGTGATAATCTGCTGTAACAGATCAGAAGAAGATGCAGTCAAAACAATATCATCAACATATAAAAGCAAGTAAGCAGTGTCTGCCCCCTGTCTGTAGATGAAGAGTGAAGAGTCACAGCGACTATGATGAAACCCAACCCGAGCAGCATAAGCCGCAAATCTCTGAAACCAGGCCCGAGGGGCCTGTTTAAGCCCATAAAGAGATCTCTGGAGAAGGCAAACATGATCTGGATGCTGCGGATCCCGGAAACCAGGAGGTTGGTGCATGTATACAGTCTCTGATAACGATCCATGTAAAAAGGCATTCTTGACATCAAGCTGGTGAACCGGCCAATGTCTAGAAATGGCTAGACTGAGTACTGTCCGAATAGTAGCCGGTTTGACAACCGGACTAAATGTCTCATCCACATCAATACCTGCAAGTTGAGTGCTACCATTTGCAACAAGACGAGCCTTGTACCGACTGAGGGTACCATCAGCGTTATACTTATGCCGAAAAAGCCACATAGAACGAACAATGTTCGCGTCCGGTGGCCGAGGCACAAGAATCCAAGTATTATTTTTAATTAAAGCAGTATATTCATCAAGCATAGCACGATACCAATTTGGGTCACGAAAAGCAATTGGATAGGACTTAGGAATAGGTGATATGGTGGACACGTGTAAGTTAAAACGTTGAGTGGGACGATTAGTACCGACACGAAAGCGAGTGACCATGGGGTGAGTCGAGGTGGGATTATTGTGGTTGTGTGTAGGAATAGTTGTTTCAGTGGATGCGTTTGATGTGGGCTGGACGTTTGGTGAGTGGGGAAGTGGGCTAGACTCATGTGTTTGGTGAGCCGGTTGGAGTGGGCTTCGTGGTGGACTGGGTGGAGCAGCAGTAGATGTTATAGTGGTGGTGGGAAGTGGTGATGCAGAAGTGAGTTTGGATATGATGTGTTGATGTATGATGTTGGGCGAAGTGTCCAAAAATGTGTACGAGGGTGAGTCATGAGGAGTCATAGATCCATATGGGAAAACTGTCTCATCAAATGTTACATGACGGGATAAGATGATTTTGTTCGTGTTTAAGTCTAGGCATCGATATCCGCGGTGATTTGTCGGATATCCCAGAAAAATTGCGGGTGTAGCCCGTGGTTCAAGTTTGTGATTTGTGTGAAGATGAGGATAGCAAAGGCAACCAAAAACACGAAGATCCGCATAGTTCGGTGTTGTTTTAAAAAGGCGAGTGTGAGGTATTTCATTGTTGATGGCGGTGGAGGGTAAGATGTTCAAGAGGTAGGCGGCCATGTGAAGAGCTTCAACCCAAAATGTAGGTGGCAGGTGAGCTTGGAAAAGTAAAGTACGAATCATGTTGTTGATGGTGCGTATCATTCGTTCAGATTTTCCATTTTGTTGTGAAGTCTTGGGACAAGAGAAACGAATGGAAATACCATTGGTCACAAATAGTTGGTGAAGGGCAGTATTGTCAAACTCACCTCCATGATCACATTGCAAAGATTTAATGTCACAATTAAAATGGTTCTTAACATAAGCACGAAAGTGAATAAATTTGGACAACACATCCGACTTATGTCGTAAAGGGTACACCCATAAGTAATGTGAGAAATGATCAAGAAACAAGACATAATATTTAATACCCGAAACACTAGTAATAGGAGATGTCCATAAATCAGAATGGATAATATCAAAAGGAGCCTTAACAATAGTTTCTGAAAGTGAGAAAGGAAGCCTCACGTGTTTGCCAAGCTGACAAGCATGGCAAAGCACGGAAGACTGTGTCTTATTACATGAAATTAAATTATTAGAAACTAACGAACGTAGCACTTCACTTCCCGGATGACCAAGTCGTTGGTGCCACGTTTGCTGTCCAACCAGAAAAGCTTGAGGGTACGACGGAGACGTGACTGGATAAAGGTCACCCGTGCTGTCACATCTGAGGAGAATTTGACGGGTCCAGAAATCCTTTACAGAAAAACCAAACTCGTCAAATTCAATTGTACATTTATTTTCACGAACGAATTGACGTACAGAAATTAAGTTTTTGACAATATTGGGTGTAATGAGAACATTATTTAAGTGAAGTGTACGGTAGGGAGTTGGTAGCGTGCTATGGCCCGTGTTGGTGACAGGAATAGATTTCCCGTCACCAACAAGAACAGATGGATATATGCGAGAATTAAAAATAGTACTAAGATTATTAACTGAAGAGTTAAGGTGAGATGACGCACCAGTATCCATGTTCCAATTTGAGTTAGCCGGATCCTGTAAGGTCAAAGTATTAAAAGCATGTGGCAGTTGTGTCTCTTGACTAGTCGAACCCGAGGAGGCAGATTGGTTTTGTACAGCAGCCGAGTAGAGGGCCTGCTGGTGGCCATTGAACCCGAACGTGGGCTGGTGTGGTTGTGTTTGCTGAAATCCTGGAGGGGCATTGGGCCTTAAGCCCATTGTGTTGTTATGTTGAACTGGTTGCTGACCCTGCGAAATGGATAAGCCATACTGGGCCAATAGGTTTTGTTGGGCCTGAATGAGGGATAGAAGGTGTTGTTGGCTGGCTGAATTAAGACCAGTGTGTCCAGGCCCTTGTTGCATGGAGCGAGTATTATGTTGAGATGAGTTCGGGCGTGGGTTGTTGGTGCCTTTTGGAGAGGCATGAATGAAACGACAATTCGTCCCCCAGCGGCAATAACCTCGGCCAAAGTTGCGGCAGATCTCGGTCTTGTTCTCATTACGGGCATCGCGATCACGATTGTTGCGGTTGTCTTGAATCCGTGGTTGGGATGTAGCAAGAAGCACTTGTGGTGAGCTTGATGTAGTGGAGGTAGAGAGTATCGGTTGCTTAGACCGGAGACGCATCTCCTCAGTCGTGACCATGGTGCGAACAGTTGCTAGGTCAGGAAAGGGATCTTTGTGAGCAATTATTTGAGCAAGGCTTCCGTATTTTTCACTTAGGCCGTTGATGGCATAGGTGACAATATCGTCATCATCCATGGTCGAGCCAAGGTCGGTAAGAAGAGTGATAATGGAATCAATCTTGGAGAAGTAGGCGTCTGGTGTGTCGTCGCCCATTTGTATGACACGTAGTTCACCTTTTAAAGCAACGGTACGTGTCCTTTTGTTTTCTTGGAAGATGGTTTCGATGGTGTCCCAGGCGGCTTTAGCCGAAGCAGGGTTGGTGCTGATCATCCTTTTCCGAAGCGTTGGAGAAAGGGTAAGAAAGATCCATGATTTTACGATGGAGTCAGCCGTGATCCATTCGTCGGTTGGTGGATCAGATGTGGACGTCGATCCATCGATGTGGTTTAGCACGTTAAAGTTGCTGCAGTGCCCTTTGAAAAAGTAACTCCATGTGGAGTAGTTCGATTCCTGAAGATCGAGTTTTTCGGGTACGAGACTATTGATGTTATGTACCGCGTAGAGTTTTTCAACCAAGGTAAGGGCAGGAGGGGGTGGTGGTGTATTCGAGTTTGTCATGGCAGAGTGATGAGTTCGACTGTTAAATCGAGGTGAGGTTTGATGATTTAGGGTTTTGGGGATCGGCTGTGAAGGCCTGATACCATGTAAGAAAGGGTTTAGAGATATAATTTGTGTCTTGCATTTCTCATAACAATGATACAATATATAGGAGTATATGGAGTATTCTAGAATCCATATTAAATGAATTTGACTAACATAAATGACTTGACTAATAACTTTGACTATAATAAATTACTTTGACTAGAAACTTTGACAATCATAAATTACATTGACTAACAATCCCTCGTAGTTAGAGCGGGAGGACACCGGACGCTCAAACTGGTACGAAACTCATCAAATAAACTAGTAGGTAAACCTTTGGTGAAGATATCCGCATACTGATAACGTGACGGGACGTGCTTGGGACATACGACTTCTAAGCAAATGCCAGCTTAGGACTCGTTCTTCAAATAAAGGAAAGTGTATATTTTTGTACATTTATCCTCACAACGGGAAGCTTACAACTTCTCGGACTTAAGCTATTTCATTTAAGATATTCCAAATCTAGAGCTCAAGTAAAATGGTATATAAAAGTTTGAACACAAATTTTCAAGAGTTATTCAAAAAGATTTTTCAAAATCTTTCAACTTGTGTGTTCAACACTCCTTTCGTTCACTCATTTGATATATTTTTTAAGGGGAGTATAAAGGAAAATGTTTTGAACAAATGAATAATAATCGATTTAAAAGTAGTTGTTGTCAAGTGTGTTTATATTGATAAGCGTGCAAATGGTGAAGATTGTGTCCGGTTACGACCGATTCCTGAAATTAACAGGATGAGGAGTGAGCAATCTACTGACCATACGTTTTAGGTATCGACATACTTTGACACAACTAGTTTTTCAAATTTGTTTAGAACATTAAGAAAGGTTTCAAATTATAATCATGCTATATCTGTTTTCTCCCATGTGTTTTCAAAAACTCATATAGCTATTTTAATCCATTGATATCAAAAATATCATATGGTATGCTATTTTTGAGGGGGAGAAAATTGGATTAAAATGTGATCAAGAAAGATAAATGCTTAAATGTGTGGAATAACAAAGTGATCTAAAGAATCAAAGTGAAATCAACTCTTTCCTTCATGTGCAAAATAATTTTGAATATTTTTTGTTGGGATTCTTAATTTGATGAGACAAAATGAAGACGAATGAAATAAGAGGGACTAATCTGGGACTAATTCGACATTATGGGAAGTTACAAGTTGAATATCATTAATGTGGTTTGAATACTAATTAATGTTGATAAGTGTCAATTAAGTTTTCCTTTGTAACGTCTTATGGTTTCTCTCTATATAAAGAGACCATAGACGAATAGATTTGTGGGCGCATAAAATGTAGTCGACTAAAGGTGTGTGTGTGTACACCGTAGTTAGTTATCTAGTTAGTTAGTTAGTTAGTACACCATAATTAGTTGGTGTAGCCCCAAGTTGTAGTTGGGGTAATAGAGAAACGTTCAATGAAGAGAAACCTTGTTTAATAACATCATTGTTCTTTATATTCCGCTGCATGTTTATGATGTTATTTGTAAAACGATCCTAGATGGTTTAAACGATCTTATCAGTATGATCTTAGAGGATTATACTTTATGGGTTCTTTAAAGAACTGGTGAAAGAAGATGATATGTTTTACACGAGCTTTAAAGCTCAATATAGACTTTTATGCAATCTGTGTGGGATAGAAATTTAAAGATAATCATGTACATTGATGCAATGTATATGGGATGTAGGTTCAAAGTAACATAAATCTTTGATTAAAAGATCAATCTGGGATAGATGAATCAAAGAAGATAGTCATGGATTAACTACAAACATTTCTACCAAAATATAAATAAATAGAATTCTTAATACTTGAAGATATTGCCTATCTTGAGTCTTAATTAAATCAAGACGTATACCCCATGTGCAATACAATAAAATATCACGGATATTTGATAAATAAGATTTCTTATGAAAAAGAGATGCTCAAGTGCTGGTATTTCCTAAAATCTAGAGATTGAGTAAAGCTCATGTGCTACTTGGTAGAATTCTAGATCTATAATTCAAACTCGAAAGGGAATGAATTTGTAGATCATGAGTGAAATCTCCCGTTGCTTTAGAATGTTCGAGTAAGGCTGAAAGATGTTTTACAAGAGGAACAATTAACCGCGTTAACACCTGTTAAACAAAGATTAAACTTAATGTGCTCAAGCTGAAAGTCCTTAACCAAACCCGTTCAAAGAAGCTCAGTTTTGAGCATCAAAAGACAATTTAGACTTTTTAACTAAAGCGTACAA
>BQNB010096516.1:0-25607 GCA_026074375.1 Tanacetum coccineum
GTTGAAAGTGAGAATATGGATGTTATTACTATTGTTACACCTAGTAATGGTAAGAAAGTTGAGTCAAATCATGAGTCTGCTGATGTAGTAAACCCTAAAAACTGTTAGGAAGAACATCTTTAGACCTCCAGTCATTGAGGATTAGAATTCTGATGATGATAGTGAGGTAGAATTTATACCTAATGTTAAGGATAAAACTGTTAGACCTAGCACTGAAAAGATAAAATTTGTTAAGTCTGCTAGGGAAACAGTAGAGAAGGTAGAAACACCTAAACAAAACAAACACTATCCTAGAGGGAACCAAAGAAACTGAAACAATCTTATGTCCCAAAGACTAGGAAGTGACTTTAAAATACTTAATAAAGCTTGTTTTATTTGTGGAAGTTTTGAGCATCTTCATAATGTGTGTGATAAAAAGGTTATAAGACCAGTGTGGAACAACTCAAGTAGGGTGAATCATAAGAACTTTGCTAATAAAATGACTCACCCTCACCCTAATAGAAGATTTGTTCCACAAGTAGTATTAACCAGGTCTGGCAAAATTAATACTGCTGGTGCAAGTGTTAATACTGTTGTCAGACAAGTTAATACTGCTAGCTTAAAAACAACTGTGAATCATCCTAGACCAATATCAAATGCTTACAAAAAGAGATATTTACAAGTCACAAAGCCATTTAACTAGTATTCAGCAAACAAAAACAGTATTTTTAATAAAAAGGTTAATACTGTCAAGGTAAAAGATACTACTGCTAGGGATAGAGCAGTAGTAAGTGAAAACAGGGCTAATGCTGTTAAGGCCTCAGCATGCTAGGTTTGGAAAGCCAAAAATAGTAGTGCATCAAATACTTTTAAGAAAGATTCTTACATTGATGCACGAGGCAGATCCAAGTCTATAATAGCTTGGATCCCCAAAAGAGTCTGATTCTCTTATTTTATGTGTAGGGTAACCCACAGCAGAAGGAGTACAAGGAAAAAGGAGTTATGGATAGTGGTTGCTCAAGGAACATGACTAGAAACAAATTCTATCTTACTGAATATGAAGATTATGATGGTGGTTTTGTTTCTTTTGGAGATGGTAAAGGTAGAATTTCAGGAAAAGGATTTTCAGGCAGAGTAATACCATTGTTTCATAATATGTTGGTTCCTCTAGTAGTAGTTGGTGAAGGTTCAGAGCAACCCCCTGAACCCCAACCTACATCTTCTACTGCTCCTCTAAAAGTTCTATCTCTAGTTACTACTGTTGCTACATCACAACCACCAAAAGACCTAAGCACATATAGGAGAACCAAAAGAGGTAGGAACACCAAGGTGCCTCAGTCTGGTGGTTCCCTTAATAAGGTTGGTGATGAGGCTATCAATGAGGAGATGCTTGATAGTGTGGAAAGGGCTGCCACTACTGCTACTAGCTTAGAGGTAGAGCAGGCTAGTGGTATCATCTATAAGACCTAATTTACGGCAACACTTAATGAACCATTTTCCTTGGAACTTGGTTCAGGTAGTGGTCCCTGGCACCAAGAAACCATCGGGGTATGCAAGCTCAGACTAGGTCTGAGGGTGTATCTAACTTGTCTAGTGATCCACCTCTCTTAGGAGGCCACACACTTGGAAGTGGTGAGGACAACATGGAACATCAAATTGAATTGACAGATAATGTAACAAACACACCCTATGATTCACCTCTCCCAAGAGGTTACACACCTGGAAGTGATGAGGGTAGATTGAAACTGGAAGAATTGATGGCTATGTGTACAAAATTGTCAAAACATGTGCTTGACTTAGAGAAAGAGAAGGATGCTCAAGCTATGGAGATCCTCAACCTAAAGAAAAGAGTCAAGAAATTAGAAAGATAGAGATCTCACACCTAAGAAGGAGGATATACAGGTAGGTTGAGTCTTTTGATGATGAGTTAGATGAGAAGGATGCATTCGAACAGGGGAGGACAAGTGACAAGACAAAGCCAATGTTTAAAGATAGTGATTTTGATGATCTTGATGATGCTGGTGAGGGATTTAGTACTGCTGCACCAAGGACTCCTCCTACTACAACAACAGTCTTTGATGATGAGGATGTTACTATGGCTATGGCTCAGACTTTGATAAAGATGAAGGAAGAGAAAGCTAAGGAGAAAGGAGTTGCTATTAAAGATGTAGAAGACTCTTCTAGACCTATCAGATCAATAACTACACTTCAACCTCTTCCAACCATTGATCCTAAAGACAAAGGTAAAGGTATTCTACAGGAGACTAAATCTGTGGAGAAGACAAAGAAAAAGGTTCAAGGTGATGCACAGATTGAAAGAGATGCTGAAGTAGCCTTAAGACTTCAAGCAGAATTAGATGAAGAACTCAGAGTAGAAAGAGAAAGACAAGAAGAGGCTTCTAAGGTTGCTATAGCTGAAATGTTTGATGAGGTGCAGGCAAGGATAGATGCTGATTATGAACTGGCTGCTAGAATGACACAAGAAGAACAAGAGAAGTATACAATTGAAGAAAGGGCCAGGTTATTGGCAGAATTCTTTGAAAGGAGAAAGAAACAGTTAGCAGCTGAAAGAGCAGAGGCAATCAGAAACAAACCACCTACTAAAACACAGTTGAGGAATCTTATGATGACTTATCTAAAGAACATGGGTGGTTACAAACACAGTCAGCTGAAAGGAAAGTCTTATGAAGAAATCCAGGGGTTGTATGAAAGACAGCAAAAGAGGATTCAAGATTTTACACCAATGGATTCAGAGAAAGAAGCTCAGAAGCCAGGTAAAAGATTGAAAAGAGTTGCAGGATCATATGCAACACAGAAGTCACCCAAGAAACCAAAAGTGATGAAATCTGCAAAGGATGTTACAGAAGAAGAAGCAGCAGAGTATGAGAAGGAGAAGGAAGAACTTAGGTTAAGTTTAAAGATAATTTCTAATGATGACAGTGAAGTGAACTATGAGCCACTATCCAGAAAATTTCCTATTGTGAATTGGGAATATCAGTTGCTGGGAAAGATGGAAGCAAAGACATGTATGTTTACAAATTAACCAGAGTTGATGGAAGTTCAAGCTATTATGGTGGTCACCACAAGCCTCTTAAGATGAACTTGGAATGCAAGAACTGAATGGATCTTTACAGGATTAGTTCAGGAAAGATTTCAAGTTAATCCTCTTGAAGGGACATGATTTATTGACTTTGGGAAGATCTATGGATGGATATCTGACCAAGATGAAAAAGTTGAATTATGATTATGAATCGACTGGATTGAAAATTGCTGAGATGGAAAATTACTAGATGGTAAATTGTATGACAGTTGTGGAGTTTCACACTCTGTTTCTTAGATGGTAAACCCATGGAAATTAATATGCTAGTGGAGGAAGAAGTACCCTCTAGATCAAGGAATTATTGGAGAAGATGCTGAACTTGCAGTTAGAAGCTGAAGAAGAAAGTATTATGGCATTTGAGCTTATTAAGTTCATCAAAATCATTGCTTGAAGAGTAGTAAAGTGTTTGGATACATCCTCCTGGTGTTTATGGAGCTTACAGTGAAGAAACTGAATGATTTGACAAGTAAATATCATGTTATGGGAGGATTGTTAGGAATTTGAGTTACTTATGCTGGTGATATATTTACTATGTTGGTTAGAGTTTGACGCTACTTCTAAGATTGAAGGAAAACAGACTAAGTTATGTTAGTCTATTAGTTATATTAGTTAGTTATACAAACTTAAATAGTAACTAATGTCTACTGCTAGTACTTTATTAGTACTGCTAGTATAGTTAGTACTGTTAGTCTTATATAGTTAGTACTGCTATTATGATATGCATGAGTTAAATTAGGAATAGATATTGTTAATCATTGTTACAGTTTTGTAAGGACATTAGGGTTTTTTCTTGTGTTTATAAGGAAACCCTTACGGCCTATAGCTGGAAATTTCACATCATATCAGTCTTTCATAGTTATTCATAGCTTCAAAGTTGTAAACCCTAACACTGTCAAAGAGTGTTCGTATTAATATATTGAAGCTTATTGTTTTGGTTGTAATTCTGTTTGTCATACATACATTACTATTATTCTTCTTAGTGGTATAAACTAGATTTCGCATAGTTTATATCATACTTTTAAAGTTTCAATCTTAGTACCTTTGGATTTATCTAAGGATACTAAACCTTACATCAAGCTAAGGAGTTTAAGATATGTTCATTGGGATCAACATTAATAAAGCAAGAACATAGATGAATCAAACAACACATAGAATAATTTTTTGATTGATTAAATAAAATCTTACTGATTATAACAGGAGGTTAGAGGAAGTACAACAGGGGGTTTTAGGCCCTAATTCGTCACAAACAGCTGTAAATGAGTCTTGGGTTTGTAACCCTCTTTTTATTCTAATGTTACACACTCAAATCCCTAAATTCGAGGTTTGTATATATAGGGAATATCGATGTGTGAAGACGTCGATTTTAATCGTTTATGCCGTCATGAAAGGAATATTATTGTGAAAATGGGCGGGTCGTAGTGCTTGAGCCGTTTCGTGGATTTCTATGACACATCTGATCACGTTGTGATTGGCGTTTAGTTGTATCTGTGATGCATTCTCCAGCCACTGTAGAGAAATTCTTGAGCCATGTTGGTGTAGGTTCGTAGTCTTGTCCGTTTCTTCTCCAAATGAGCCCAAGTCACGTGTATTTCCTCTAAATGCCTTCCAAATGCAAAATACCTGAAAATGAATGATTAAGTACCTATTTTGGGCATAAACACAAGATTTAGGGGGTTAAACGACCACGAAAAGGTATAAAATGACACCTCATCAAGAACCATTAATATGGGTATTTGGTATTCGAAGGATTCATGTATTGCACTAACAGCTTTTGTAGACGCTGATCACGCTGGTTGCCAAGATACCAGAAGAAGTACATTTGGAAGTATGCAGCTATTGGGTGATAGATTAGTGAGTTGGTCGTCAAAGAAATAGAAGAGCACCGCCATATCTAGTACAGAAGCTGAATACATTGGCTTGTCAGGATGTTGTGCTCAAATACTTTGTATGAGATCACAATTAACTGACTATGGTATTGGGTTCAACAAGATACCTCTGTACTGCGATAACAAAAGTGCCATTACTTTATGTTGCAACAACGTCCAACATTCTCAATCCAAGCATATTGACATCAGATACCACTTCATCAAAGAGCAAGTGGAAAATAAGGTGGTTGAACTGTATTTCGTCAAAACAAAATATCAGCTGGCAGATATCTTTACCAAGGCATTGGGAGGAAAACGACTTGACTTTCTTATCAACAAGCTTGGAATGAGAAGTATGTCTCTTGAAACGCTGAAAAGTCCGGCAGACGAAGAGGACGAGTAATGGTGTTCACTCGTTATGTATCCTATGTATCATATGTAAATAAAGAAAAGCAGAAAAATTCAAAAAGATTTTATTTTGATAAAAATTTGCAAAAAGAAAATAGAAAAATATAAAACCCATAATAAGAAAATAGAAAATTAAAAAAAAAATCAGAAAATACAAAAATATGTTTCTTATGACATGTCTTTTGAAAATCGATAATATTTACGGCTTTAGAAATGTCATTCAATAATGATACGAAGCTGTAAATAAAGTTCGAGCATAAGTTCTAAACGTTTTCAAAATATGTCATTGGCTTGCTATTATTTCATATAGCAACCCGTTCTTCAACTTAAAGGCAAGTATTTCGCCAAAAAGAAAACTTGATCTCACAACGAGAAATTCATTTTTCTCGGGCATGATCTGCTTTATGATCATGCAAAGGCTTGTGTTTACTTTGCAACACAACTCGTGCTTCCTATATTAAATAAGTGTACGTGTCAGTGCATTTATTTATGTAAAATGAGAGAAATCATGTTTTTAATTGGTGTTGTATTTCAAAAATAATTAATCATCTTAGTTTTTCATCAGAAACGATTTTAAAAAAAAAATTCTATCACTCAAACAATGTCTATAGCTCTTTAAATAGAAAACGAGACATTATTTGAGGGGGAGAAATTTTCAAAAATTATTTCAAAAGTAATCTCGGAATAAAAGGAAAAGTCTCTAAACAATAACGGATCATCTATTAAAGGGGAGTTAATATTATTTTAACTTAAATGGGCTTAAGATGTTATATGTTTTAACGTGTAGGGACTAAAAGGCTAAATCTAGGACTTAAACTCTAAGTTAGTAACTCAAGGGACTAAAATTGCCTTTTCTACAAAACCTTTATAACTAAAGATTAATTTTAAATGTGTTTTAAAAGAAAGAGCAAAATTGAGGGACTGATCTTGCCAATTTCGTAACTAGATCCGGTTAACACATTTCTCACACAACATATTCCTCAAGAATTTAAAATTTCAACACACACTCTCTCAAACACATTTCGCTCGCTTCATAGGAAAAATTCAAAACGCATTTTCTAGCTCTAAGGTACATTCTAAATCGTTTAATATCCCTTTAACATCAATTTGGTAAAATGAATTGGTCTATATCTCCTTTGTGCTCTCGAAATCCCTAGAAATTGATTTAGGGTTCATAAGTATAAAAGTTGATGTTTAGTCAAATTGGTTGAGGGGTTTTGATCATTGAGGTGCGTCTAAGCCTATGCTATAGCAGTTTTTGATAAGTCTAACGTATGTGTGAGATATTGTGATTCTTGTGTGCTGAATGGTACGAAACATGTGTTGCTTTGAAATTGCTTGTGGGTTTATGTTTTATAGCAATGTCCTTGCTTCATTTTTTCCTTAAATGTTGTTTTTAGATGCTTAGGATCTCTTTTGCTTGGAAAAGGTTGTGCCTAGGTACGAAATTCTATTCTTGGTGTAATGAATGTTAGTGTGTCATGCTATATGAGCTAGTTAACTGTTATGGCTCCCTAATAGTGTGTTTTTAAGCCTTCTAGTTGTCTTAAATCATAAATGCCATGTGTTTCTCCATTGAATGCGTTTGAATTTGAATTTTCAAGTTCAAAATGTTGTTTAAATTGTGTGGTTTGTGTTTCTGTGAAGTTCTTAATTGAATTGTGATATGTGTGAGAAATTCTTGAAGGTTTTTAATTGGTAAAACCTTGTTAGGACTTTTTGTAGCATGCGAAACATGTAATGAATGAGCTGTGCGAAACATGTCTTTGGTTTCTATGCGAAATATATTTTGTTTATGTTGTGCGAAATATGTTTATGTAGTGCGAAATATGTTTTGTATACGCTGTGCGAAATATGTTTTGTATACTCTGTGCGAAATATGTTGTGTATCTGTGTAAAATATGTATGTAGTGTCTTCTGCGAAACATGTAAGTTTATGCAAAACAGACAGGTATGACATTTCGTGCGAAATATGTCATTTTACAAAAAGAAACTCTCCCAAAATTTCTAAATTTTTTGTAAAATATGTTTGTTATGTCATTATACATCTTTTGTCATGATTTTTTATGTGTTAATTAACCTCTAATTGAAAGTTTGACTTAGGATCACTTTGACTTGTCGAGATTGACTTTATTCATAGAGTTGACCTTGACCATTGACCTTAGTTGACTTTATTCATAGAGTGCATTAATACAGACATACTTGCATGAAACATAATCATAGTCTACCATCAATCAAATCATCAAGGATAATTAATGTAATTAGTAAAATATATCTGTTGTGTATATGAATTGTATTGGTCAATTCTTAAGCAGAATCATGAATCAAGAACAAATTTGTCAAGTTACTACTCGAGATGAGAAATGGGTTCCCACTAAAGAAAGAGTCAAGATCAGTACCACCAATGTTAGACTAGAGACTATTGTGCCACAAAAGGAAGAGACTTTGCAAGTTATTATCAATGTGATCAAGAACGCTACCTGCTACAAGGCTTTCACTATCTTTGCTGAAGTCCCTGAAATCTTTATGCAACAGTTTTGGTACACTATTAAGAAGGTCTCAGGCATAAACTCTTATGAGTTTCTTCTTGCTAATAAGAAGTGCTTGGTAGATGCTGAAGTGTTTCAAAAGATTCTTGATATTTATCCAAGAGTTCAAGGTGTTGACATTGCTGAAGTACCAGATAATACTACTCTTACTTTCCTCCTTGATCTGGGTTACAAAGGTCTACTACACAAGCATCCTAGCATGTATGTGGACCAATATACCATCAACCCGATTGGAAGAACTCTTAGTCTCTGCTTCTATCATTAACAAGTGCTTTTCTGGCTACAACCTTGCAAGCAATGACAGCCAAAGAAATCCAATATTGACAATCCTAATGAGGAAAGTTCAATCATGAAAATGGTTGATTACCAGATAAATTTGGGAAGAGACTTTGCATTCCCAGATTTGATCAACAGTAGCTCAAGAAAGGCAAACGTAAAAACATGCCTTATCCCAGGTTCACCAAAATCATCATCAGTACTTCCTCTCTAAACACCAATCCCTTAACAAGCTACAATACTTACACACCCACACAATTAAAGATGATGGTATTGTAAGCAAATTAAAATTTGTCAAAATTGGTGAAGACTATTAGGAATATGGACTTCCCATTTCTGAGACTATGCTGACTGAAGGGGTTAAGCAATCAAAGTCTTATCAGATGTTTATAAAATACTCCACTGGTCAAATACCTCCAAAAAAGAGCAGAGGCAAAGGGTAACAAGGGAAGAAGACTGTAGATACTCCTGAGGCAGCTGTTGATGTGTCTAAAGAATCTGACTCTGCACCTGCTAGAAAGAAAACTACCAGTAGACGAGTGATTAAGAAGAAAGTCATAATTTCTACAAATGATAACATCATTCCTGATCCATATGTCACTTTGGAGTTAGGAAAATCTATTAACTTAACAGAAGCTGCATAAGTGGAAGCAGCAAGGCAAGTCCATGCTATTTGACTAAATCTGACCCAGAGCCTGCTAGGATAAGACCATCAGGTATTGCCTTCAGAGATACATCGAGTGTGTCAAAGAAGATGTCTCCTGATCCGTCTTAGAAGCTCAAGGTTGTTCAATCTTTAACTCCTGAAGAACAACTTGCTGCTGACACGATGAAAGCACTTAAAGAAAGTAAGAAGACTAGTAGGAGACAACCAGGTACTAAAGGCTCAAGTAAAGGAACTGGTGTATCACTAGGGGTTCCCGATGAGTCCACAGTCGTCCCTGCTACCTTAAGTGAAGGAACTGGTACTAAGCTAGGGGTTCTCGATGAGGAAAAAGTCACTTCTAAAGACAATGTTATACTTGAGTGGAGATCCGAACAAGAGAGTGAGTACACTAAAGAAGAGGATGATGATGAAACAATTGAATGGGTAGACACTGACGAAGAGGAAGAGAAGTAGGATGACGATGATAACAAAAGCATCGATCTTGAACAGACAAACGATAAAGAAACTGATGATGAATTTGTGCATGGTGAAGAACATGTACAAGGCGATGATGAAGAAATGGATGGATGAAATGTACACTGTGATGAAAATGTAAATTTAATAACGAAGGATGAAGAGATGACCAAATGCAGAAGCTTTGAAGAATCTGGGAACGTGATGAAGAAGTTTTCAGTTGCGACCAAGGAGATGCTGTAAAGACTGAAGAAGTAAGGATGAATTCCAAGAAAGCAAACATCTTCAACAAGCTCCAACTTAGTGGTATCTTCAGTTTTGGGTGATCAATTTTCTAAACATTTGTCATGATACTTCTTTAATAGTAATGCAAAAGGATACACCAGATGCCCGAGATCAAACTCTATATACTGATATTTAAAATCCAATATGAAGTTCCATATATCTAGTCTCCATCTGTTCTTATTGTACTTGTTTTGGTGACTTCTAAGCCCATAGTCCTCACACCTATACTCGAAACTCCGTCAGTAGCTCTTGCATCAACTCTTCAACCACCTCCATCTGTCTCACCATACCACCTATACTACTCCAAACAACAACACCAATCCATACACCACTAATCACAACCGAAGTTCCAACCATCACCACGGTTGTCCCTGAATCCGATGTACTCAACGCTGTTCAGCTAAGAGTTGCAAAATTAGAAAAGGATGTGCCGGAGCTGAAGAAAATTAATCACTCTGCTGAAGCTCTTGCTTTTCTCAAATCCTAATTTCCAACGGTTGTTGAAAATTATCTTGGATCCAAAATTGGTGATGATCTTCAAAAGGTTCTACAGAGACACACTGCAGACCTTATTTAGAAATACTCTATGAAGCCAGTTCCTGAGCCAAGCAAGATTCAGACACCAACAATTGATCTTGAACCAAAATCTGAGAAGAGTGCTTCAGAGATTCACAAGATTAAGAAGGAACAAGCTGAGAAGCAAAAAATTCTGAAGTATATAATTTTGTCTACTGACAAGGCAGCACTCAAAGAGTATGATTAGAAAAGTGCTATCTACCAGACCATGAATGAAAACAAGACTTTCAACAGAAATCCTGCCAATCATGCATTATACCATGCTCTTATGGAAGTTTTGATAGAGGATGAAAATGCTATGGATAAGGGAGTTGCTGATATAGTCAAGAACCACAAAAGACAACATGATGATGATGAAGACCCTTTTGCTGGTCCAAACCAGGGTAAGAAGACAAAGAGGAGAAGAACCAAAGACTCAGAGTCCTCCATGAAACCATCCACCACCAAGGAATCCTCCAAAGGTAAAGCTCTAACAAAAAGTTTTAAAACCGGTAAGTCTGCAACTGCACAGGAACCGATTAAAGAACCAATAGCTGAGGTGGTAATGGATGACCTAGAGACCACTGCAAATGAAGATGTGGTTAATGACGCTGACTGTCCTCAAGATTATGTAACACCAAAGACCAAAAAACCTTTTAAAGACACTTGGTTTAAACAACCTCCAAGGCCTCCTACTCCTGATCCAGAATGGAACAAGCGTCAAGTTGTAACTGATCAACCTGAACAGCCTTGGTTCAACCATATGGTATGTGTAGCAAAGGATCCTCTCACATTCGATGACCTGATGGCCTCTCCTATTGACTTCTCCAAGTATGTTATGAATCGACTCAAGATAGAAAATCTTACTCAAGAAATCTTAGTAGGACCTGTCTATAACCTGTTGAAAGGAACATGCACTAGTAGCATTGAATTTGAGTACAATATGGAAGGGTGCTTCAAAGCATTGACAAATAGACTTGACTGGAACAATCCAGAAGGATATCATTGCCCCTTTGACTTGACCAAGCATCTTCCCTTAAAAGGTCGCCCAGGCCGTTTAACCATTTATGCCGAATACTTCTTCAACAACGATTTGGAATTTCTGAAATCATCAGATCCTAAAAAGAAGTACACTATGTCTATCATGAAGACCAAAGCTGCTCTGTATAAGATTATGGGAATTAAGGAGGATGGTCCTACGCTTCGGAGTTTACTACAAAAGGTAGGGAATGTCAAAGAGCTAAAAGGGAATCAAGCATTGGGGTGAAAGGCGTAAGCTTTGGTATAGATCTCAAATGAACAAATTTTCTAAACATAATGTATACTCTACCCAAAAGATACTGAGTGTGGTCAGTGTGAGTATCAAAAAACTACATGGTTATGGTCACTTGGGAAGGATACGGCGAGATGAGTTGATCGTCAGGTACACAAGTATTAAATACGGTAACTTCGTTGATCTTACCTCACCTGAACGACATTGAAGACATTGATTTTTTTTTTTTTTTCCTTCTTGCGGTTCACAAAGTTATTCCAACTCACGGCGACAAAGTGGACATAGTTGGACTTGATTGTGGCCCTTCGCATGTTCACAAGAAGTCTTATCATCAAACATCGAGTCAAGGATCTCCAGCTTGGTGTAGAGAGTTACCAAAAGAAGCTTAATATCACTGCACCTCAGAAGACCTTTCCTGGAATTGAATTCAAAGAACTCTACACTCCATCATATAAACCACATGTGGTAATCTATGAAGACTTAAACAAACAGAAAAGAGTGATGCGGGCTGATGCGCTATATCAGACGGGACACTCAAGACTGTTCGTGATGAGCTTCATCACAGAATACTTGATTTTCGTCTAGGACACAACAAGGAGATGTCTAGGAGAAAGTGGATGGCCACAAACAAGAGGAGATCGGAGCTTATGGTTGAACTTATTGACAAGCATATGCGAGAAAGATGGATCATAAGGAATCTATAAAGATTGGTGGGTGCTCAGGAACTCGAGATGGACTACAGGACTTGATGACGAACCAATGATCGTCAGTGGTTTAAATTCTCAATCGTATCTTGTAAATAATGTGAATATGTAGCTTAGAATTATAAAATAGGCAAGTATATATAGTGTTTGAGTACGAACTTTCTAGAATTTTTCAATAAATTCAAATTTTTTCAAATTAACGTACTCCACACTATCTATAATACCCTTTTAAATTGAGGGGGAGCATTAAAATGTTCCTAATAAGGCTTGTTAGTAATCGAAACATTTCTCTCCCCAAACAGTGTTTTCAAACATATTTGAATCAATTGATATCCAAAATATCAAGAGATTTGACATTTTTGATAAGGGGAGAAAATGTGATTAAAATATATAGCTAAAGATGTGATCTTAAGGATTCAAGTGCGAGCTTCACCCTTCATGTGCTAAACGTTTTCGAATATCGACGCACGTGTTAAGGGAGAGCATTTCTGAAAAATAAAAAACAATTGAGGTATAAATGTTTTGACTTATGTTACAAGTACCTTGATTGAGTTTTTAAATGGTTTTAAGGCTATGAGAACAGTACCAAAAGACCGACCATGTAATTAATTAGAGTTATAAGGTGGTTAATACAGTAGAAACTCGATAAATTAATACTTGATTATTTAATAAACTCTCTAAGATAATATTTTTTGCCGGTCCCGACTCGGAGATAGGGTGCTAAATTAATAATTCGCTAAAATTATAAGATAATACATTTTTGATAATTTCTTTAGACCCCATATAAAATATAAATTAATAATTCCTTATATATAGCATATTACATGAATGATTTATGAAGGTTTCTTGAAAAATGACTCAATTGTCTTTTGTTTTTTGTTGAAATCAATTTCCCCGAATTCGTCTCTTAATTTTCCTTCAGCATGTAAGACCTTCTGGTGTTGTTTTCTCATAGCTCAACAAGAAATTGTTCAATGTGATTGCCGCTTTAATAGCTTCGTTTCGCGAAGGGGGTTCCATTGTAGAACTTTCATCATCTTCTTCATCGATATCATCTTTATTAATTCCAATAACGCTTTCAATAATTTCTTCATCAGTCAACAACTGTGCAACTACATTTTCTTCTGGGTGAGTCAGAACATCTTCGACATCCATTGCATTGCGATAACCCAACTCTTTGATCAAATTCTGGAGTTCTTGAGTGCTTTCACCACCTTCATCTGAGTTCTCAAAAGTCATGTTATCTGTTGGATCGAAGTTTACAATGTCGAATGCAGTTCGCAATTGTAGTTGCATCTAACATCCATCAGTCCATGCTGAAATTGCAAGATTCTTGCATCTAATTACCATTTATTTTTGCTGGAGTTGGAACCCTAATTCATAACTCCCAAAGACTTTCTATAAAATCGACGACGATAATGATCTTAACAGCTCGTATGATCCCCCGCGTCACAAGGTTGAATTTTGAAGTTGTGTTTGGTGGCAAAAAAAAATAATTCAAATTTTCGTAATCTTCAATAATTTTTGGATGAGAGGGCAATATCCACAGTCAAGAGAATTTTTTCTTCAACATTTTTTTATCAAGTTGGCGAAAACAGATTCTTCAAATAAACCACACCAGTCATCCATAGCTGTTTGTTTAGCACGGTACTCACAGTTCAGGGACTGTTCAAAGTTTGCATCTTGAAGCACCTTGGTTAGCATATTTCCCAATAATCCATAAGAAGTTTTCGAACGACCTCATTTACAGCCAAATAGCAACAGTTAGTCTTTCCTTGTCTTGTTTTTTCCCTTCAAGCTGCATTGTTGCAAGGGAATGATCCGGTTGAAGTCTAAAAAACAAACATGTTTAAGATCAAAACATGTAAATTAATTTACATCACTAAATACAAAATATTAAAATTAAAATAATAAAAAAAACAAACTGTTATTCCATATTAAAGATGTATTTCATTTTCAAAACTGATCAACTTTGTCTCTTATGGATTGTAAATTTGTCCTCCATGCCCTCCCTTTCAACAGATCACTCTCTCCAAAACGCGGATAATTTTAATCCTTATCTTGCTTTGAACTTTCCAAGCCAAACCAATAGAAAAGTAAAGTCTGAGTATCCACTGGATACATATCTTTCATGAACTTTTTCGCCTTCTCGATGATTAGTTACCTGTTTTCATTTCACAGGTTCTTGATATTGGAAGAATCCATTCATAGAGAGATTTTTCTAGGTCAGGAAATTTTGCCGGTTTGTGTCGCTTAACATCGCCTCTTTCGGGAGCAAGTGAGAGATACTCTAAAGACCGCTTAATGTATTGTATGTGCTTGATCACTGAAACCATTAGTTACTAGAACCATTTTACAATTGCTTTTGAGTGAGACTTGGATTATCCTTGTTGTGCTTGCATAATGCTCTTCGAATCTCGTCTGTCATTGTTGTTTTTTTTTCACACCTTTAAGATGGGAAGCCATGTTGTGTGTATGATTTGTTTGTGTTAACCTATTTTGATCTTGTATTTATATAGAAAATATTTTTAATGTCCATAAAGTGATACATTGAACACAAGAAGCATAATAAGGTGGGAGATTGAAGGTTTCTTTCAAATGTGGCCGTTATTTGTAAATGCATTGTATACTAATAATAATAAAATATTAATTAATCTATAGAGAATTTTTCTTCCAACCATTGTTATACTATAAATTAATAAAATTATTAATTAAATATAAATTTAATAATTATTAATTTATCGATTACTTAATAACTCTTTAATTAATGAATTTTGGTGGTCCTATAGAGTATTATTTTATAGCGTTTTTATGTATTAGGTATATCGTTCCCATGATCCAGCCAGAACCAGAGGGATCTACCCAGGGACATTCCATTAGATAGAATAGAAGTCCTTAGGTATGATACAAAAGGAGTAAAAGTAAGAAACAGAGCTAGCACTGCAATAAACCCAACAAGGTGTTAGTGATGAATTCTTGGTAAGCATTGAAGGGGTTTAAGAATTAAAAAGAAATGTAAAGATAAATGGTGAAAAGAAAGAATCCCTCCTTACACTTAGACATAAATCGGGTCAATACATATGCTATCAGAAACACTAAGTTGTTGTCTAGTATTGTAGATAGTCATCATGGACCCAGTGACGCAATGCACAACCCTTCCCAGCCACTCAAGGTCTCTCAAAAGATTCTTGTTTCATTCCTCATAGAGAATAAACACATTTCTATCAACTTTCTCACTCCGAGTTAGTTGGTATTGAAAAGGTAGCAATCTGCTCTAGCCTCCGATTACTAAAACCAAAGTGCACTATCGAGTCTAGAGCCATAAAGAGATCATCCATAAATCTCATTAAAACACTGATTCAAAATATATACTTGTTAAATCACACACTATGAAATCAAGAAATATCTTAAGAGTCCTACGCATTATCCTTGTGATATTGCTAGAACATTAGAGTGATACGTAAGTATACACAGTGATGATGGAAATCCTTCCAGAGCCAACATGAAACAAGCTCTGCTGTAGGTGACTTGTGAGATCCTAAATGGATCAAACTTGTGATACTGGATATCGATTCGGTCCAGCTTATGAATTGATGAATAAATTTTAAAAATGATAAAACTGTTGGTATGTTATTAAACCGTTTACATCTTAACACACCGACTGATTTTCCAAAATTAAATTTTAATCTTATGTCCATGGGAAGCCTCACAAGGGTATATGAACATAGGAAAGCTGAACATGAATTAACGACTCAATCAGGAAGATAGTAACTTAGCGATTCACTCTTACCGTGTTGTCTGCTTTGAGACGCTCCGGTAATGAGAACGGCTAGTGTAGCTGCGAAACCTGTCAAGGAGATTCTCTTGAATTCTACCTGATCACAAGCAGTATTTATATTGATCAACGAGGAACCATAGTTATCGCAACCGTATTCGAGGAAGTGGCAAAGACACTCTCGTCCATATACATTGTTTATCACTAACCCATTCATGCAGGTTTCCTGAAGGAGGTAGCAGTTAACCAATGACGAGTCAAATCTATAGCCACATGCTCATACCAGTCCGACATATGTAAAGACAATATGAAAGCTCAAGTACATGTTTCAAGACTTCCGCTACTCTAATACTCTACGTCTTCCTTGAGGTGACGAAGTATTAAAGTTAAAGAATTTCAAAAGAGATGAATATACAAGCTTTCAATACAAAGAAAGGTATGAGCATGTCAGTCCGAAAGTCACAAGTTTACAAGAAGGAAAAGATTACAAGATGGTGAAAATATATTATGCTTGGTTGATGATCTCAAGGAGCTCAAGATCACATACAAGTCAAGCTAAAGGAACAAGCTCAAGCCGAAAGTCAATAGATCACTACACATTTCACAAGATAAAGATAAAGATAAAGACAAAGATAAAAGACTACGAGCAAAGATTGAAGACATTCTTATAATGTTGAGCTTAGTTTTTTGTAAATTGGAGTGACCTCCCTTAGGAGAAGATTGTTAGAAATACAAAAAAGTCTAGGTCACTACCAATATTCGTTAAGTAGCTCGTAGTATAATATTTGGAACTTAGCTAAGCTAACCGGCCAATGTAAGGGTATGAATACCCCCTTTCCATGCAATGGGAAAGGGGTTGGTTCATTTTTCATAATACAAGTTTCTTTATTTCTCTCTCTAAGTGTTCCAACTCACTCTTTCTCTCTCTAGAATTTCCTTCTCATTTAGTCATCTTAGATTGTATGTTTGATATCCTACAATCATCTTACATGACTTATGTGTTAATTGTGCACTACACTATGTCAATTTGATGTATAACGAATAACGTTTAGATGTCATATAGTCTTACACATTTATCTCGTTGATTATTGTATTGATGCATGCTTAGATAAACTTACATGCTCAAATCTATATGTCTTATGCATCTAGGAATATATTTTCTCACACTAGAATATTTTCCTTCGTGTCCGTGTCACAATTATAAAAAGTCAAAAGAGTTATAAAATGGTCTTAAATCTCCCAAAGTCTTCACTCTCACCTTCCCTTAATCATCATCTCGCTTTCTTCCAAGTAATCCACTCTTTTGTCAAGGGAAGGTTAGATACAAATCTAAAACACCTCAAAGTAAGTTTAACAACTGACGAGATGTAAATTTATACACTATTTCAGGGTCATTTAACCATATAAATCATGCAAATATGCCTAGATTATGTGCTTAATCGTTTGTTTTCAGGCTTTTGGCACTTAGATGGCATTTGGAGGAAATACGCGTTACTTGGGCTTATTTAAAGAAGAAACGAACAAGACTACGACTCTACACCATTTATCTTGAAGAATTGTGCATACAGAGCGTGGAGACGGCGTCATAGGCTTCAAGCGATGGCGTCAGGATTTTTATGGTGATGGTGTCATAGATTTGATGACGGCGTCAGGATGTAGCAGACTTAAACCGACTCTAGAAGCTTCTACTTGGTGACGGCATCACGACTACAACATGACGCCGTCGCGACGCTTTTCTCATATATACAAAACCGATTTTAGAGTTTTTAGTGTGTATTTTTGTATAACTTTTGGGAGACGAACCCTAATCATTCTAGCAGCTTTTAGGCCATCTTTAGGGCCTCAAAACCCTATTGTAACTGACCTTAATCCATGTTTTAATCAAGTAAGATTGTTTATCTTTAATCATTCAATATGCCTATGTGTTGTTTGATTGATTTATGATCTTGCTTTCTTTATAGCATGCTAGGCTAAACCCTCATTTGTATTTACTTATGATTGTAGGAAACTTAGATTGTAGATCATTTTAATGTTGCTTCTTGTGATGGATGTTCGTGTTAGGCTTTAGAAAACTAGCCATAAGATATTAAATTGGCATAGACGTCTAGAAAAACGTGAGTGTGTAGAAAGGATACCATCGGTAATAGTCTTCATACTACCTTACCCCTAATATGGTTTATCCCTCTTAAGATATTTCAATTGCATTTAATATACTCTTAGGGGCCTTGTAATAGTCTTCATGCTAACTTACTTGTGCGTTGCCTTAAAGGAATATTAAATAGATGACAGGTTCGTGTAATTTGTTCATGACTTAGGAAATACTTACACAGATCATCACAAGTGTGACAAAGCAACAGGATTAGGAGAAGCAATCTAAGGAGTAATACATGATTAACTAAATACATCTTTTTATTATAAAGTTATCACCAGTAGATTAGATTATATTTAGTTTTATTAGTTTAATCAAACCAACCTCTCAAACCAATGATTTTTACTGCTTTTTATACAATAAAAATACTAAAAGAATCTTCTCTTAACCCCGTAGACCTCTGTTGGATCTTGATCAAGCCTTCCCAACCTATTCCCCTAGAGAACGATAACAACCTCCGAGTCTTTCCTATACTACACTACAACGATTAGGTATACTGCATAGGGAGTTGTAAAATTTCTTTTTGAAGTCCTATGACCCCACACATCAAGTTTTTGGCACCGCTGCCGGGGTATAGTTAGGTTACGACCATAGTTTAACTTAGGTCTACTCGCCTGATTCCTATCAAGTGAGATTTTTATTTTCAATATATTAGCTTTCTAGTAGTCTATCTTTTCTTTGTGTGTGTGTTCGTAATTTTCATTGACTATTTCATTCTTCATTATGGAGAACGCAAATCCACCACCGACCAATAACCCACATATCCTGCCAACTACGCTTTGTTTCTGTTATATGTGCGTGCTTGTGTTATATATGTCATCTGGGTTCATGGCCAACTCGAATGGGCCGGCTAGTTTCATGTATTTTTTCTATAGATTTAACAACATAAATATACTTCTGATGTAGTTTACATAGTATAGAAAATAACAGGTAGGCTATACAAGTCTATAAAACAATATACCAATCATGTAATGTATGGGTACACACTTTTGTCTTTCGTAAACTAAATATTTATAAATGCCGATTTTCGCTTGAATCTTACAGACTAATCAAGTGGTACAGTGACTCAAATGTAAAAACCAAAAATACCGTGCCTTCAAATATGAGTGGCAAAATGGACTACAAAAATCCCATAATACAAAAGTAAAGTACAGTAAGGGTGGCAAAATGGGTCAATTTGTTTTCTATTCACTTTTGAGCTATTTTTATTAGGTTTTCGGAATGACTTGTTATAAAAATGATCACCGATTCTTTATGGAGGTTATGTCAAAATAAAATCATGTAGAAACGATTGACTAAAGAAGCTCTGTGGAGATATATGTGTATTTTGGACTCAATGGCATATTAAGTAGATAAGCACCACTAATCTCTCCCATCTCATTTGTCAAACAATCAGAATACCAAGGAAAATATACGCCCGCCCCCCTTCAAATAAGGGAATATTATGAAGGGTGTTTGACTGGAATCGTTTTTTAAAAACCATAAAGGGTCAATATCAGAAGCATATAAATCAGAAAATTTAAGAGTTAACATATTTTTAACAGTATATCACTCTACATAGATATTCTGATGATCCCTCCCACATGAATTCGAAATACGTAGGAAGTAGGGGTGTCATGTAGGGTCGGGTTGGGTTGATACCCTCGATCCGAACCCGAAAACCCTAATTTGTGTTATCGTGGTCGGGTTCGGACGTTAAATAAATATGACTTATCGTCGTCCCAGATAAGGACCAAAATCTATTTTTAATTAGATACTTTGCAGTCCATGTTTGCATTTGGATTTGTTAGTGCTGCCTGTGCAGGCACATGTTCTGGTTTTGTAGTCTGATGTTTTGATATCCTGTGATTTGTTTCGCTTATTGCATTTTCCTTTGAAACACAAGTTTTTGCGTACTGGGATTTTGCTTATGCATATGTAATATGAGTTAATTTACAAATTTTTGTTGGCAAGTTCAATATAGTGTACGAATGTATGGTTCGCGAAAACTCATGTGTTAAAGTTGTAAGCTCGACTATTAGCTATGATCATGTATTTGTATATTAAAGTATAATCTAACTTTATGGAGTGTAAGGTGCACAGATCCAGAAATAGACCTTTTTAATACTATTGACTAGGAGGAGTAATAAGTTAATCTACAAATTAGAAACAATAACTTGCTGCCAAGGCAATCATCAAGTATCAGTCAGGGACATCCATCATTATTATGACTTCAATTGGTCTGTCATACAGAGGCTATTTCCACGCTCTCTGCCGTGGGTGGAAGGTGGGAAATGGCAATTAATTGATTAGTTAAAAAAGTATAAAGTACGCTAGCGTTTACTTGTGGTTGGCTTCGTATGTTTTGTGAACCTTCCATCGCTAGGATCGATCATATTATCATTAATGTAGGTACCACTTCGGTCTTCAGTCTGAGGTTTAGGCCCCAGTGCATATAAAGTAATTAGATTGGTTTTTTAATGGACAAACAGATAGCTTGTCAAAGTCCTTGTCCCAGTTGAAAAGGGGTGATGTGGTTGGTGGTGTTGAATTTACCTTGTAAGCATGGTACATAAAGCCAAATTATGCTATCCCCTATAAATCTGAAAACGTCCTCACTGACATTGTTTCAAGTTAATGTTATAACTTATAAACCAATTGTCTTATCTTCAGAACTAACCATCTCATACTTCACTACTAAAAATGCCATTAAAACCATAAATTTAACCACAAACATAAATAAACAGTCTAGTTTATACTGAATGTTAGAATGTATATCGATATAAATAGACAAAATTTATGAATACCTGAGTAAGAGTGTGGCAAAATTAAGGTTTTAGTGACAAATTTGGAAACAGTTACTACTAGTAACACAAAAGCTTGTATCAAGTATTTGTTGGAACTTTGTGGGTTTGGCTAGTTTCTTTGTATCCCAAGTAGACAAATGTTAGAGAGCATTTTGTGGGTATATATAAACGAAAACTTTAATTATTGGGAAAGGCTTGTTTTTAAGCTATATAGTTTGTGCATGTAGCATATAGTTCTAAAGGTTGAAGCTGCAACCGGAAGTACAAGTGTTGCCGTGATTGGTACAAGTCGATGTTGCAACAACTATTAAATGAATATGTGTGTGTTTCTAGCATAATTGGTAGGGGTGTGCATGAAACCGAAAAACCGAACCTAAACCGAAAAAAACCGAAGAACCGAAACCTAAAAAACCGAAACCGATTGAAAAACCGATGGTTCGGTTTTCGGATTTTGAAAAAACCAAAGTTTTTTGTTCGGTTTGGTTTTAGCATTAAAATAAAACCGATATAAACCGAACCGATATTTAAAAACATGGGAACAAAAATAAGTTGTGATTGAAGCTAAGGGTCGATAAATATGCTCCGCTAGATTAACTATATCATGTCGAGTAACTACTCTTTGTTTTAAATACTTCTTGTACATGTCATTTATGACACATAATAAGTTCTCTTCTATGAGTTTTTTTATGTTTATTAGGTTTTTATCGTTGTTATTGTGTTGCTTTATAACACATAAATAATTTTTAAGGGTTTATATAATCATTTGTTTCTTATTATCATTGTTGTGTCTTTGGTTTTTCTTATTTGAATTGTTTCTTTAAAGCTTTGAAGGTGTTAGTTTATGGTATATTCCAAATCGACTTTGCAAAGCAAAGCTCGATAAGTCGTATAGAAACCGAAAAACCAAACCGAAAATAAACCGACAACCGAAAAACCAAAATCCGTCCAATCCGAAACCGAATGGTTTCTAAAAATCAAAAACCGAAATTTTTCGGTTCGGTTTCGGTTTTATACAAAAACCGAACCAAACCGAACCATGCTCACCTCTAATAATTGGTCAAGGAGGAAAAGGGGATGAGTGGGATGATCTGGAAGTCAGCCTAAGAGTTGAATTCATCAACCCACGTCCTTAATTCTTAGCACATTTGGTGATCATGGGAGATCACCAATGGATAATATTATTTTTGGCATTGTAGGAATGGCAATGGGGCAGGTTTGGGGCGGGGCGACCACCCTCCATCCCCAAACCCGATTAGCAAACCACGCCCCAAACCCGCCCTGATCCCCAATGGGGATCTTATCGGGGCGCTCCATTGGGGCGAGATGCTCCCCCAAACCCGCTCTGATCCCCGTTGGAGATCTTATCGGGGCGACTTTACGAGCGCATTGCTCCACCAAATACACGTTGTTCTCCGTTTATTATTATTTTTACGCCATATTTTTTACAAATGTGATTACATGCAATAATATGAATAATCAAGAACCCACTAATAATATACTGTAATAATTAGTAGCGTTCATAAGTTTTCAAGAATTACACATAAATAATTATAACCACGTTAAAAAAAATCAAAACTTTTTTTAGAAACATTACACAAAAAAGTTTTTATTAATCACAACTTGCAATCTTGCAAAGATATAATACTACAAAAATTTGATAATATTGGTTTATTACGTAAATACAAACATAACAATATATGAAAATAATATAGTGATATGTATGTATAGTTTCGGGGCGGGGAGGGTTGGGGATGTTATGCCCCGTCCCCGCCCCGAACCCGATAAGAATCCCCGTTAATGCCTCGAAACCCACCCCGTAACCCGATAAACATGCCCCGCCCCGCCCTAAAAACTTCGGGTTTTGGATTTCCCCATTGGGTTCGGGTTTTTTTTGCCATCCCTACCTACATTGATTCTCGCCTTGAGAGCATTAACCGATTCCTTAATGGTTTCACATAACAACCTAATCAAAATCGATGTAGATGACCTTGAGCCCGATGACGAATCTGTAGATACACCACTTGTTTCTCCTTTTCTAAATTCGGATGACGATTCTGATGATGGTGAAGTCCTGAATGAGCTAAAAGAATATGGTAATGCGGGACAATTATGCCGCAAAAGGGCAATTAATAGTTTCAATGGGGACGACTTAGCTGTAACATCTCGTATTTTACGGTCAATATTAAATCTCGATTTTGTTCCTATTTTCACTTTTGCATAAAATTTCGTGTTTTACTTTTAGCCGATTTGGCAAAAATCCGCGTTTATATTATTCATGAGCTGTGCTAGGGATTTATATCCGTTTAAGCGTTCTAAGAAGAAGAAAAAAATTCTTCTCTTATACCCGAGAATTCGATTTTTTTTGTGCTCCCTGGTTAATTTCGTGTCTTAGCCGAATCCATGTTAAAATAATATACATTTCACCATACCTTTTATTTAAAAAGTTTTACTTACAACTAAATAAAACAACAAACCAAATACCCTCTTATTACCCGTTTTACTCTTACAAAATATTAAACCAAACACTCCCTTTATTTTTTTATTTCCTTGTTTAAATAACACAACGAACACACACAATTCATAATTTAGGAAAAATTGTTTCTCCTGTTCCTCCCTTCTCTCTGGCTTCGACGAACCACCACCATCCAACACCAATCACCACCAAATAATTTCTTCAATCAATCTTAAAACACTCCTACCTCAATCCTTGTTAATCCCTACCATCTTTTACAAGAGAAATCAACCATGCAAAATTTTCTTTAAGTTCTTGAATTTTAAAGTTTTTGATTTTGAAGGGTTTCATTGATTTTTAAGTACAATTAGAGTTATAAGGGTTTAATTACAAGTGATTGTGCAAGACTTTGAGTTATAAAATCAAGTGAGGGTTTTGATTTTGTGGTGTGTTTGGTTTCGGCATAGGGAAAAACCCAAGAGGGTTTGTGTCATTGATTTTTTCTTTGATCCTACACTATTGTAAGTATTTTCTTTACATACTTGTATTGATTAATTTTTATTAGGTTTGCATGTGTATAAAATTATACTTAGAATCCATGGAGCATAGTGCATGTTGAATTTTTGAGGTGGATCATTGTTTGAGATGATTAGTGGTAGTGTTAGGATAGTTTAGGAGCGTTGGCGATGTTCGCGATGCGTGAAATTAAAGTTTTGACGGGGTTTAAAAATACCCACTTAGTACAGAAAATTAGAGAGCCATATTCGGCCGGGTTAAACTTTGTAAAACTGATTTTGGGATTGAAAATATGTTAGGGGACGTTCATAGCTTCGAAACGGTAGGTCGCACGTCCCGTAACTCTTAAAAACGAAGATTCTATATGGCGATTTGTAAATTGGAATTTATATATATATATATATATATATATATATATATATATATATATATATATATATATATATGCTCCGGTTCCATTGAGAAGGTTTTTATTTTGAGAAGATTGAGAAATCTTCGTTTGAGCAAATTGATTCATATTTTTTGATTTGATTCACAAGTAAACATCATTTAATAGTGAATCAAATCTATAAATCACAAATTTGATTCACAAATCATTGCTAAAATCGAGTTATGGTAATGATTCCTTAAATTTGTATAGAAGATTCAATATTGTACTTATATCGCAAAATCGAGAGATTTTTTAACATTGATTCGAATTTTTTTTTACACATTTTGGATTATAATCACATTAAAATGAGTTTTACGCTTGAAAAACTTGAATCAAAGTTAAAAATCTATTATTTTTGAAAACCTTCTCAATCTTCTCAAAATAAAAACCTTCTCAATCGATCCGGATTCTATATATATATATATATATATATATATATATATATATATATATATATATATATATATAACAATCTTCTTAAATTGTATAAATATATTTTCTGTAGTGGTTAATAAGGAGAGATGATATAAGACGTGCGTTTGAAGCTCATGTTTCAGGATATACAGTAATTTTTTATACATATGAAGCTATATTTCTTCTTTTGATGGTTAATTGTTTGTTTAAAGATAGGGGTTTATTTAATTTCTAATAAACTCATTTTACTACGTTTTGCAATCTTTTTATGTTCATGCTTTCACTGGATCACCTTATTTCTTCTAATGTGCTTTTGAGATTAGCAACTCTTCTGCACTGTGAATTAACTACTTTGCTATCGGACATAAACCCTATTTGTGTCCTTTTCAGGTGTTGGTTGGTATAATTCTTCTACGCCAGTATATGAAATCCCTTTTAATGAGAGAAGATGGTTGGAACAAGTTGCTACCCAATATAATGCAGCATCAACGAATTTGTCTAAAGTTCTGATATAAATGTATTCCTTTTGATATATGTAGGTAGATATGCTCTTTTGCAGAACTTGAAACATTCTATGAAGTAGTATAATCAGCAAAAAATATACTTTATTTGTACGACTCTACTAAAAATCACATTATGTAGATAAAAGTAAAAATGTGAATTTCTTTTTGCTAAATAAACTTTATAGTTGCAAACAGTCAAGAAGTGTAGAAACTACTTGAGCTTTTTATCTATCTTCAATGATTTTCTAGAAAGTCAAAGTCAAAAATGTTTTAATAGTTGTACCTGCTTATGTTTGTACAACTGACATTTGATGTATCCTATATTTGTTGTCGTGTCATATGTATAGCACTAGGTCATGTGATGATTTAAGTTATCTTGGAAAAAACATGTGCAAATATAGATCATGTCAACTCTTGATACCCTATCGAAAGCTATTTTCTTTCAACAAGATTGCCAACATGTCTGTT
>BQNB010096517.1:0-25607 GCA_026074375.1 Tanacetum coccineum
TTGGATCTCTCAGTAAACCACACTGTTATGTTTGTGAAAAAACATTATCGATTATGTCAATATAAACTTTAAAAGATCTCAATATAAAGTTATTGATAAGACAAATTTTCTTGCACAAACGAAACTCTAAAGAATCCAGCTAGATCCATTTCGTAAATGTGACACTATTATAATTGTAGTGTCATATTTTTTTTTTTTGGGTAAAGGGGACAACAACCCCGATAAAAAATATATATAACCTAAAGCCAATAAAAACAATAGAATGTGGTTCAATGCCACATTAACCTTAAGCAAACGCTTGAACAACCACTAAACCATATGACATGCCATATGACACTATAAGAATTGTATGGGGTTTATATCTATATTTTCATTGGCATTAGTTCATTGCTATCATCATGAGTTGGAGTTAAGTATAATTTTTTATTTTTTTTACTTTGTCACAAATGAAATAAGATGTGGTTTGAATTCATTTTTGTTACACGTACTCAACCCGGCCTGATCCGACTGGTTTCGTAGACTAGTATACCCGTTTAAATTGTTACCACAATGAAAGCAAGGGAACCGCCTTGGTGTTCATCTTAGCTCCGCCACTGCGTGGTTTCATACCAAAATTAACTTGTATTTGTGCAACCAATTCACATTAGCTGACATTTTTATTCACATACCCAAATCTATGTTTCTTAGCTTTCTATACTTAATTACTTATCATATATAAATCCTACAGAAATTAACTTGATATCATTGCTTGAGCAAATAAAGAAAAGAAAATGATAGTGACCACAAGAATGAAAAAGTAGTCTTTTGCATAAATATGGTCAAGCCATTGACTAGTGCTACATCTTTTGTGGTTCGTGCAAAGTGGCCTTTCTTGTCGGACAAAATATAGGCCATTCAATAAACCTTTAACTTGTTTGGCTAATACTTAACAAAATTACTTGTTAGACTAGTCATGATTCAATACAATACGTATGGGCACATGCTTTGGCAATCTTTGTGAATGAATTATGTCAGGTTTCGAGACAAGGAAAGATTTTCACGACTTTGTGTGTCGGAAAGCATACGCACAAGATTGGTTAAATTGCCAAGGGATCGGATTACACGATTAGTTGCTAATGTACATAACGTCAATCGGACGTACATGAAGTGGTTATTAGTCGATATAGTTATGTCATTTATTAGTCATTAATTATTGATTGTATTTAGTTAATATTTTTGGAAGATTATCAAATCATTAGGTGTATGATCATGATTTGTATCAATCCTGTGATAGGATAAGCTTTACATTAAAGGCACGTTTGGTACAGAGAATTTCAGAGATTAGAAATGAAGCAGAGAATTGAATTTCTTAGAAATGAAATCCAGTGAGAAAGTTTATTGAATTTCATTGTTTGGTAGTCAGAGATTTGAAAAAAAAAATCACGCAATTTTTTTTCCTTTTAAAAAAGATTTAAATAGAAAAATAAATAAATAAACAAATAATAATAATAATAAATATTATTATTATAATAAATAATACTAATAATAATAATAAATAAATAAATAATAAATAATAAATAATAATAATAAACTATAAAAAAATAATAATAATAAATAATAAAAATAATAAATAATAATAATAATATAAACAAATAATAAAATATTACTCATAATAATAAACAGTAAGATAATAATAGTAATAATAAAAAAAATAATAAATAAATAATAATAATAATAAATATTAATAAATAAAGAAATTATAATAATAATAAATAAATAAATAAATAATAATAATTATTATTATTTTAATATTTATAATAACAATAAATAATAAATAAATAAAACGTAAATAAATTTCTTGTTTTGTGGCTCAAATGAATTCTCACAAGTAAGAAATGGTTTCCACATCAATTATGATGGAAATGGTTTCCACACAAATTACAAAGGACCCAACTCCTCAAAGAATTCAAATCTCCACATTTTTTCTTTCTCTACTAACCAAACAATGGAAATGAAATCAATTCCATTTATCTTCCTCTAATTTTCTCTACCAAACGTACCCTAAAATTGTGATAGGATAAGCTTTACATTAATTGTCATGGGCTCAAGCATGTACTAAATATATCATTTGTATTTGAAGGAAATAAACAGGAAAACAATTATCCTCCAATATGGTTATCAGAGCAAAACTGATCCTCTCTTAACTTCTCTCTAAATAGTCCACCCTCACCCTAAAATCTCTGTATTTCTCTCGCCTGATATAATGTCCACATGTACTCTGTCCCAATACGTGGCTCACAAGACTAATGTTGCTCAACAGTTTACACCAAAAATGCATTATAGATTGTCGCATCCCGGTCAAGGTATACTTGGTCCTGCTCCGGCTATTTATTCATCACAGCCTATTACTCTACCAAGTGCGTTTAGCATTATGCCGCCGCAAGACCCGACTTGACACATGGATACAAGTGCCTCTTCTCATTTAAATTTTAATGCAAGTAATTTAAGTACTATTTTTGATAAACGTCTATTTCCATCTATTCACGTTGGTGATGGCAAGTCTATTCCCGTCACCAATACCGGCCATAGCATTATTCTTTCTCATCATCGCCCACTTCATCTTCATAATGTTCTTGTAACCCCCAATATAATTAAAAATCTCATTTCTGTTCGTCAGTTCATTAGGGACAATAATTGTTGTTGGGATTTATTGATTTGATGATACAAAAACAATGATACAAAAGAACAAAAGAATGAAACAACAAAGATCTAAATCGACAATATGGAATTCTACAAAAGATGAAGGATTCTAAAATATTTGCTTAAAAGATAAAGATCAAAGATTAGGAAAAGATTTAGTTTCTTACTACAATTAAGATTCCTTTGTAAGTCTTATGGACTATATATATAAAGAGATCCATAGACATTGTGTAGGGATGAAAGTCTAGATGTGTGATTGTGTGTGCATAAGTAAAGATGTAGATGTCTAGTTGATTTGGTGTAGCCTCAAGGTCTTTGACCTTGTTACAGTTAGGTAATCGTTCTATACTGATTATATAGAATTGGGGCTTGGTGTATGAATGCAAAACCTTGTTTAATAACGTTGATTCTTTGTTTAAATTCCGCTATGCTATATCAATCTTTGTTATTATTAATCCTAGATAAGTTCTAAACAAACTCGAGCTTAAACGATTCTTAACAATTGGTATTAGAGACACGCGGCTTATGATCTAGGATTCTACAAGGTTTATACAATCGAATTTAATGAAGAAAAAGGGTGTCGAGTTTTTGTTTTCCGGTAAACAGTTCAAATTCGGTGAAATTAGGGTTTCCACCAAACCCTAATTCGGTAAGCAGGAAACTGTGGTTTTTGGTTACAAAATTCAGAGGCTCGTTACTTGTTATAATATGCTGCTTGTTTTAAAGATACAAATCTGCTTTAAGGGTTTCGTTTATATTGCTTGGAAATCGTATTGGTGCCTTCACAAATTTATCTTTTGCTGGGATTAATGGTTCGATGATTAACGACAAGATTAAACCTTCTGTAGGGCTTCGTCTATCGTTATTACTGAATTATGTTGCAAGAATGGTATGTTTAAATCACAGTGACTACAAGATTGTGTTTGTGGCATCAATGAAAACCCTTGTTGCTGAGGTCATTGGGAAGTTATCTGATTGACAAGAAGGTTGCTGGTTTGGGAGTCGTTTAAAGAAGTGACAAAGAAGCATCAGCCTAAGAGTCCTTGTTTGGCAATGGTAGTAGCAGATTATGGTGGTTTGATGTTAATGATACTTTACGTATGCCATGGATTTCTCAACTTAAGGTGGTTCTTGAATGGATCTGAAAGTACGGTATGTGAAAAAGAAGCAGCTTCATGATTGTTTTTATGATAGGAGCAGCAGATATGGCAGCTTGCAAAGAATAAAAGTAGTAATCTGCAAAGTTAATGCTGCTCGTATACTTTATGCTGTCAATATACTTAATGCTGCTAGCAATTAAGAGCAGTAGTATATATGTTGGTTACTACTGCTAGGACAGATTTTGGATTTAATACTGCTAGCATTATTCGATATCAGACAACACACACATTTTGTTCTCGGTTGGATTGAAGGATCTCAAACAGAACAAAAAAGGTTATATTTTTAGAGTTAATTTCAAAAGGTGATTACGGGGATAATACTTTATTATTTATTTGACGTTGAAGTGGAGTTTCATAAGTAAGTGTTCTTATCATATCTTAAAGTCAAGTTTGGTTGGATTATGACTTTGAAGATAACTTGTCTGAACTTAAAATCGATGTTGACGAAGACTTGTCAAATCTAGCAATGTGTGATCTACAAACTTTTGGTGCTCAATGCGCACATTTGCTATCACTTAAAGGAGTTACGTTGTAGTGCTCAGTGTCTCATTTAGATGAGGATTTTGTCAAGAGATTGAGGTCTACTTATACTTCAAGGAATTACGTATGAGTTTAGAGTCACGTGGATAGTACAAGACATAAGACACAAGTTTGGGTTATTCTACTTTAGCATCAAGTTTGTAATATTGAGTTTCTCCATCAATAATCATTACATAGAGCCAACAGAATAAGAGATTCAAAAGATGGTTAACATATTGGTTTCAGGGGGAAGAATATGATAAAGTGTTTAACCATTTGGATATGTTACATGCACCACTTGAGGGGAAGGTTTTGATTCTTACTACTGCTAAGTCATTATTACTACTGCTAGTTTAAGTTTCTACTACTTGAATTCATTATTCTTATTATGCGTCATAGAGGGTAATTTGAGACATTGGAAAGCTTGAATTAGAAGTGTAATATATTGTTTGTAGTTGTAAAGATCAAAGTTGTATAGGGTCATAGTCCCCTAATGGATAATGACAAAAAGAGGAAGATGTTACAAAGATGATATTATTTGCAACTTATTATGTGTGATGGCATGGAATGGAACAAGATGTTGAAGAATTCATTGTGTTGAAGAAGTTTCAACAAGTTCAAAGGAAATCTTAATTTAAGGGGAAGATTCTGTTTCATTTATGGAAGATCAAGATTAGAAGATGAAGATTGCTGAAGATTAAGCTACTATGGATCATCTTGGAATCAGTGTTTGTTTTGCCATCATCAAATAGGGGAAGATTGTTAGGAATTATTAATTTGATGATACAAAAGAACTTGCTCAAAAGGATAAAAAAATGAAACAAAAGGATCAAAGTTGACAATATGGAATTCTACAAAAGATGGATGATTCTAAAAGATCTCCTTAAAAGATAAAGATCAAATATTAGGAAAAGATTTAGTTTCCTAATACAATTAAGATTCCTTTGTAAGTCTTATGGACTCTCTATATAAAGAGACCCCTAGACATAGTTTGTGTGTGATTGTGTGTGCACAAGAAAAAATGTAGACGTCTAGTGTGGTTTAGCTCTAAGATCAAAGGTTTCTTTGATCCTGTTATAGTTAGGTAATCGTTCTATATTGATCACATAGAATTGGGGCTTGTATGTGAATGTAAAACCTTGTTAGATAACATTGTTCTTTTATTTAAATTTCGCTGCGTATCAATACTTTGTTAATTTTGATCCTTGTGAGCTTTAAACGATTCTTAACACAATCGTGATAACTCTATTTGAGAGTAGTTGTCGCACCAATCACCGTCTATGATGAATATGTCTCGACTTATCGTTTTACATTGAAAGGAATGCTTTTGAATATCATGCGATTCGAATCTTCTAATGTGCCAATGGGCTTTTGAATTGGTTCTTAGTAATCTCAGTGTTCAAATATAGCACATCTCAACGAGTTTCTGCCTCGAGATTAAGTCTCCTCTAATGTTACGAGAAGATAAAGATAAATGATTTGCCCCTCTTTAGAAAAATGATGGTGTTTTTTGCCAGTTGCGGTCCTTTATGTCGATATTTTATTAATGACCGTTATTTTTCCTAATCTTGGGGGGCGATTTCATCGAAACATGGGACAAGACTCTTCCTCATATGGCATTTGAAATTAGACAAGCTCCCACATCATCTAAATCTTTCCCTTAGAGGTATAGACATTCTGGTGAGTTCTTGTCCTTCTTGTAGTGGAATGGTGGAATCCAATCAACATATCTTTTTCCGGTTTTTTGTGACATCGCCAAAGTTATTTAGGGATCTTTCCATAGTGTGGTGTGGTGATTCTTTTCCTATTTTCGATATCCAATGTTCATTATCTTGATTGGTGGAATTAGTGGCTTGCCTCTAGAGATAAAAAGCGCCGCTTATATGTCATTATCGCATCCACTTTATGGATCACTTGGCGGTATCATAACAGTGTCACTTTTAACTCTTAATCTGTAACACCCCTAAAAATGTGTCACAGCAAAAATTAAAAAAAAAAAAAATTGTGTTCTTCGGGGGCGTTACTTTCATAATACACAGCTGCATAGAGATATACAGAGAACGACCTCTAAATGTGTGTTTGAAAAGTATCTGTTGATTTCCTTTGAAATTTGATATACATGTTTGTCCATAATTCTGCATCACAATGCAAAAGCTTGAATGTATTAGACTCCTATGCACTGCAAGTATGCCAAGTATCTATATCACCTGCGAAAAACATGCTTAAAATGCGCTCAACATAAAGTATTTGAGTGAGCTGAGTTCACTAGTTAGTTTAAATATGAATGTAAGTTTCAAATGATTGTATTGTCCACTTGTCATAACAGGATCATGCTAAAAATCCCCAATGATTTACTAAAGAATGCCAACGACACATTTTATGTCACCAGTTATACCAATCTTTACCCAAAGTTTTTTTAAAGAATGCTTCTTATGATCATTTAATGATCACAAATAGTACCAATCTATATCACCAAGATTTATAAAGTATGCTCTGACTATTTCAATCCTTAATAGTCACAAAATATATGAATATATGTTCAAATCCAAGATTTGTAATGTGTCCCTCCAAGAACACCCGGGCATTTCTAAAAATAATATGTATAAGCGTTAGGACCGCCAGATTTTCCCATAAGATGTTTGATTAATGCCAACAGATGCAGCATCATTTAAATGTAATTACGGTTTTCCTAATAGCTCTATGATACTGAAGCTCGTGACATAAATATAAATTGCCAATTTAAAATTTCCAACATTGCCAGTATTGATGTTCTACCCGAAACATCCCATAATCCGACTATGGTTTTACGTTCCGTTCCCGGGTGATTGCTAGTCTCCCGAACGGGGGCGTCACATCATCCAAATAGATATATTAATTTACCATTCGCCGGCCTTACATGAAAATAAATGAGACCAATCACAAATATGGTTATACATTAATTAACAGTTCTATGTTAAATGCGGCTCATTTGGGTATTGCTTACTCTTAGGCAAACACGTCATCATAATGCTAAAAATGTCCACTTAGCCTCTCGTGCCAATTGTAAAAACCAACTGCATATGTTCTCACCCTAAGACGCGTACCTATAAGTGTAACCCAAGTATTGTATCTCACCGCAGATGATTATATAAATAAGTATGTAAACCAATTTGTAATAACCATGTAAATGCATTTGTTAAACAAGCTTGTTTCTCACCCCAAAAATATAGGTAAAACCAGTAAAACATGGGGCTATAAACTCACCATATCCTTTAAAAGTAATCACATTGTTATAAGATAACTGAGCAAGTAACAGAGTTTATAGTGACAAGCATTGCTTATCCACCCGCGCTGATTTATAACACATTCAAAGATTGAAAAGTGAGGCTTTAGAAAACTCAACTCGATGGATGTAAGAACGATTTGACGCATAGCATCTAATATGCAACATCCACGAACGGAAGACGAAGCGGCTCGATCAAGCAAGTTGCCAACTAGTCTTACGGACTACTAAGTCCCTACTAGCCTTAGGATAATGTATTTAAGATTTCCGGATGTATGGTTGCCATTACAACACGACACCGGTTGATAAATGATTTAGATTTAAAGTATGTAATAGTTTGGTTGGTTGGTTAAATAAAAAAATCGAAAGATAAACGCATCATTATGCTAATATATTCTTTAATATATTCCATATGAAAAATAACCCTGTATATAACTACATACTATGTATTTAGTATAGCGAATGACAAACAATCCAAAAGATTTATGTGGCGTATTATAAGGCTTTGACTTAGTATTATATAATACAGTGTGAGTAAATGATTGAACCAAATCATTTCTGACACCCAATTTAGTTAATAAGAAGTCCTTGCATAAATAAAAGTAGACACACGGTCTTAAAGTTATGAATTAAACAACCGCCATGTTGTAAGCTTTTAAAAAGTTATGAGTTTTTACCTTCTAGTTCAGAAATTTATATAAAATAATGTTTTAGTAATTTAGTCTTTGTTCTTATTGACGGATCGTAGCTAAAAATGTTGCCTCATTTGTAAAAGTTTAGTTTTCGTTCGTTGTCAGGTTATTGTATAGTTATAATTTAATATATCTTTAAAATATAACTTAGTCCCTTTTTCGGTTTCTAAAATAATAGCAGTTTCAGTGAATCATTAATAAATATAGAAAATTATATAAATTTTATCATGACCTTTTCGGTTATATAACGTTTTCCATTTTATAAAATCTAATGTTATTCCACTTTTCAAACAAACTGCATGTTTCAAATATATTTTTATATATAAACTAAACAAAGTAATGAATATCACATTTATTTAACCATTAACCACCCTTTTAGTTCTGATTTATAATTTATAAATCTCGTGTTATATTTATTAGTCAATTGCATAAACCAAACAAACCCTTATTGTTGTTTCGGGTTCTAAACAAACGCTCCCTCTATTCAGATTTTCTGTAGTCGCCAAAGCATCCTCTTACAGCCTTTGTTGATTAACCAAACACACAATTATGAGCTGATTGCCCAACCCAAACAACTCCCCTTTATGAGTGTTTTCTTATGCCAAACGCACTCTAATTAATTTCCACACAAACCAAACGCACCTAATCTGTTGTTATTCCTAAAACCAAACACCCGTTTTTGTGTTTATATCAAAACCGACACACCCTCGTGGTGGCTGCCACCCAAACGGACGCACCCCCTTGGGGCACGGCTGCGAACCACAAACCGACACACCCTCGTCGGCTGTGATCGAAACCAACGCACCCTAGCTGCGTTTTTCTTAAACCGAACGCAGCCCAGCTGCCATAATCAAACCAAACGCAGCCCCTTGCTGCTGACCCGATTCCAAACGCACCCTTTCCGGTGAAAACCAAACCTACCCCTTGTGCTAATATGTAAATTAAACGCACCCTTGGTGCGGTAATGAAAACCAAAGGCACCCGCTGTGGTGTCGATATGAAAACCACACGCACCCTTTGGTGTTAAACAGCAGCCAAACGCACCCTTGTGGCGTTTTAATCAAACCAACCACACCCTCGGCTGATTTGCAGTCCACCAAACACACCCTCGGGGTGTTTTAACAAAACCAACCGTACCCTTGTGCGGTTTATGAAAGCCAAACGCACCCTTACGGTGTTAAACCACCGGGACGAACGCCATTTGTGGTGTTTTTGATAAATCAAACACACCCTAATTGGGTTATAAAACCCAACGCACCCATTTGGTGACTGAGAACAAACAAACGCACCCTTATTAGTATTATTGTGGTGGTGGTACGTGGTGGGTGTGGCGGTGATAATGAAGAGGTGTGGCATCTCGGTTGGTTGGGGTTTCAGACTGTTTATATCGTATTTTTGGTGGCCACGGCCCGGGCTCCCGCTCTTCAGTAGAGGTGACAGTGGTGAGGTGGTGTTGATCGTAGTGGTGATGTTATGATGATGTGATGATGGTGGTGGTGTTATGGTGGCATGTTGGTGCGTGCATGATGGAGGTGATTGGCGGTGGCCACGCGTGACAGCGAGCTGATGATAGCGGAATTCGGAATAGATCGCGAGTTTTGTTCACGAGAGGCAGTATTTTTGGAGTTGGCCGGAAAAGTCCGCCAGAAAAGTTTTCCGCCGGCGGCAGCGTGAAAAGATCGTCCTGATCAAGCAAAGGATGCAAGCGGCACAGGATCGACAAAAGAGCTACGCTGATCGGAAGCGAAAGCCGATGGAGTTCGAAGTTGGAGACAGAGTTATGCTCAAGGTCTCACCTTGGAAAGGAGTCGTACGGTTCGGTAAGCGGGGCAAGCTGAACCCGAGATACGTCGGACCTTTCAAAGTATTAGCAAAAGTTGGAAAGGTTGCCTACAGGCTGGAACTTCCTCAAGAGTTGAGCAGAGTTCACCATACTTTCCATGTGTCTAATCTGAAGAAATGTTATGCCGATGAACCATTAGTCATGCCGTTAGAAGGAATTCATGTTGACGATAAGCTCCAGTTTGTGGAAGAGCCCGTTGAAATCATGGAACGGGAGATCAAACGATTGAAGCGGAGCCGGATACCACTGGTTAAGGTTCGCTGGAACTCTAGGCGGGGCCCTGAGTTCACCTGGGAACGTGAAGATTCGTTCAAACAAAAATACCCACAACTCTTCACAAACCGGGCTTCGTCATCTACTACAAGGTCTTAAGCTTTGAGGACAAAGCTCTTTTAACGGGTGGAGACTGTAACATTTCTCATTTTCGTGTCATTGTACGACTATATTAATGATCACTATTTATTTTAGTCCGATACGCGTTTACTTTTAATGTTTACTTTTAAGCTAAACCGCGTAGACTAGAAATAATCAATGAATGTAAACGGTCACCAAATAAATTAAGGTTTACATCAACCAAGTAAGGAATAATTATTTTGAGAATAATTATGTACTTTGCGTATTTTATTTTTATTAGTCACGTAAAAGGGTTACGTTTCGCGATAAAATACATTTGGACGCACCCCGGAAATACCTAGACTTACCTAGACTCAAACCAATACCCACTTTGAAAACCTAAACACGAAATTTAATCCAATCTTGTGTTTATGTCTCTTGGGTGTCGAATATGGGCATGTAAACTCACAAAAAAATCGTCCTTGGTGATACATTAACTAGCAAAATCTCCCTAATGATCCTTAAAGGTACATGTACATATGCTAGGTAATTAATTTGTGTCCTAATGGTCCCCTAATGATCCTTGACACATTGGGTAATGACCCATTTCTTTGCTTTGGACCTCCTTGTGCCGCGAACTAACAAGAAAGGAACACAAACCCATAAGATTTCCTAGCTAAGCAAAAATCTTGTACATCACCTAGGTATTTAATACATGTACTTAGTGGTTTAACATAATACCATGTGTAAGTAACTAGAGATCTCTAAAAACCACATATATGGCTCGTTTTCTAGTTAGTTTAGAATCTAGGAAATCTAACAAGCTCACTTGCCTATAAATATGCTCTTACACATACACTTAAACCTTTCTTAAACTCATAAACACTTAAACATTCATTCTCTCTTGTGTTCGAGTCTCAAACCGCCAACAAGCATCCACAAGGAGGTATACGCGCTACGGTTAGCGATTTACACGTCCACTCGTCAATCTCTCGAACTCTAGGACCTTTTGTAAGTCACAACAACCCTTTACGCTTCATGATATCCTTTCCTTTGGTTTGTTAAACATATGTCGCGTAACATGTAAAGGGTGCGTGCCTAATGTGGCGTGTGATTTCGTTGTATGGGCAAGGGCTCGTTAAAACGCATGATCAATGATAGGGAGGCACAAGCTAGTGACTTCAAACGTAATCATTAACCTAGGCACGAAAATATAAAATAACTACACGTAAACTCTAGTTGTAAACAAATTAAGGTGGCTTAGAAATACGCTTGCGACCCTAACGGACACTTGCATGTGGAACCCGACGTATACACAAGTTGAATACGCGGCATATTGTCACTAGGGCCTTCGAACAACCGTGTAAGTGGCTAAGGGAAGCAACGGGCCATGATGGACTCGTGTAAAGTCCAAGGGTACTCGGCCCGGGCCCAACAGGCCCAACAAGCCTCGGGTAATAAGTTGGCAGCTCGTAAATAAGCTCTACGAGCTTATTTAAGGGCTAAGGGTGCTTATTGTTCCCCTTGAAGCCATATGTTACATTAATAAACCATTCGGGCCATTAATGGACTAGTAGCTTATTACCGTGAGCCCAACGCGAGCCCATGAACCATAATAAGCCTAAATAGCTTATTTGTAAGCTTACGCGGCTTAATGAGCTTAATATGGAACTAAGAATCTTAATGGACCCTTGGCATGCTTCGTTAAGCCAAACGAACCCAAGTGGGCCACCTAGCCCATTACCGAGTCCATAAAATAAGCCATACGCCACGAATAAGCTCCCACAGCTTATTCGAGAGCTTAAGCAACCGATAAGCCTTCTAAAAACCCTAGGAAGGTCATTGGACCCAAGGGGATTAAGGCCAAACCCCTAGAACCCTTACCGGGTTACTATCGGGCCCAATAGGCCCAACGATGAGCTTATTAGCTTATCGAATAAGCTACATAAGCAACGGACCTCCTAAGTGCTTATTGGACCTCAATGTACTTAACGGACCCTAATGGACCCAACAAGACCCTTTAAAAACCTTACCGGGCCTTAACAGGCCCAAGACCGGCCCAACAGAAATGCTTATTAGCTTAATTAGCTTATTTGGGATAAGCCGAAATAAAAACAGCTTATTTGGGCTTAATACAAGTTAAATATGGTCTAGAAAAAGCCTAGAAACATTAAAAGGTATATCGGGCCAAGCTATTGGGCTTACGGGCCCAATAAGCTCGAAATAAGCCACAATAAGCTCCCCGAGCTTATTTGAAGCTTAACCGACCCACGTGAGCTTATTAACGACATTTAGACTTAATAAAATAATAACGGGCCTCTAAAAAGCTAAACGGACCTTAACGGGCCCAATAAGGCCCGTTAAGCCAAAATAAGCTCGATAAGCTTATTTTTCAACCGAAATAATTTTTATAACTTAATTGAACTTAATAACGAGAGATGACGCTTGTTGAACTTTATTTAGAGCTAATATACTAATTTCGCAAGTCAAGGGACTAAAAACGTAAACTTCGAAACTTGAAGGGTTAGTTTGTTATTTTTCGAATTACAATAACTCCAGGGGCCTCACTTTTGAACTATGTCAGAAACTTAAGGATGGAAGTGTAACTATAAAAACCCAAACTATCTTTTTGTAAACCTAAGGGACTAATTGTGTCATTTCCGAAACTAAAAGGTTTAAAATATAAAAGTATATATTTATAAACCTAGGGACTAAAGTGGAATAACTAGGAACTTAAGGGTATGTTAGAACAAAAGTGAAATAGATGAAACACTTAACACGTCGGTCGAACATTAAGATATTCGGACATCGAACGGGTTTAATAACAAATTAATAAATAATGTATATTTATTAATAATGATTTCACGTTTCTCGATGAATAACCATCGAAAGTGATAATGACAGTTTTATATCTTGTGCGGTCACATCACAGGGATCCGGTATATATAAACCTAAAATGGGATTTCAGTTTATACAATGAGTCGCTAGCTTAAATGTGTAAACTAAGACTTGGACCGTACTTACCTTAGTACTAACGGCGAGTCCACTGCTTACTTGGATTGTGATTATCATTCTCAGAGTATGCCGGCTAAGGTGAGTTCTTAGCCCCATGCTTTAAAATTATTTAAATGTTTACATCCTTATTTGGGTGAGAACATGCTTTGTTTACTAAAATTGGGACGCAAAGTGTACATTTTTATACATGATTACAGGGTTTGCTAGTTACCATAACCCATATGTGTCCAAAGGCACATCATGAACTGTTAATTGCATAGATGTGATTGGGAATTACATTGTGTGGGCGCGAAGTTATGTTAGATGCTATTAGGATGACAATCCCCGTTCGGGTGACTAGCATCAATGGAACGAACGCATACCATGTCGCTAAGTGCTGGGAGGCTGCGCGGGTTAGTATCATCTATTTGCGGGGTTAGCACATCATTCACGGACACTTGTTGGCAAATCTATATTTGCATCCATACATGTCGAGCTTCGGTGTCATGAGCTTAGGAAACGTAATTACTTTTTATGATGTTTGCATTTGTTGCCTAATCATACACTTGGAAATCTTGCGGTCCTACAATCGATTTACATAAACCTATGAATTCACCAACTTTATGTTGACGTTTTAAGCATGTTTTTCAGGTCAATAAGGCACGAGGTGCGATGATACATTGGGAGTCAATAATTGAAGAGTCAACACTTAAGATTTGGGGTCTTATTACACTTTGGGGACAATTGTTATAAACCGAAATCTTTATCTATCTTGTTGAACTATTTGAAGCCTTGAGCTTATGTAACAAACAAGTATTTTGTTAATCCAATGTATCTTTTTCAAACGACACGTTTAGTAGTCGTTCTCAGACTTTGTGCTATTGACCCAATAATGTAACGCCTTCGGATATTCAACATTCCGCTGCATACTCAGATTTGAGGGTGTTACAAGTGTTTTCCTTTTGCAACGAAGTGTAATTTTGAGATGCCAACTGCGATTTTAATAAAATATTTTGTTTTTCAAGATTAGCAAAATACGTCTCAAATTTATTAGTTCTCTTTGAAAGCTCTGTTTTGACATCATCAAAATCTTTGACTCGTTGTGCTAAAACATTTTCCAATTTTAAAATCTTAGTCTCAAACACCTTTTTCTCTACATCAAACATTTCACTTTATCCCTCATTTCCTTTACAAGTTCCAAATTCTTAGTCTCAAACGTTGAACTTATAATGAAAATCTTTGAAACATTTGATTCATATTCTTGCTCGATCATTTCAAACATTTTCTCAGGAATATTATCATGTTCTAAAAACTAAAACGTTGTTTCAAAACATCATTGGAAGCCAACAAATCATTATATTCTTTTTGCACAGAAGAAGTCACTTTTTCAAGAAATTCATTTTTAGCCAGAAACATTCGTTTGTCTTCTTCAAAATGAATAATTTGTTGTTTCAGCTCTTGATTTGAAATATTAAGTTTCTCTAACAGTTCTGAAACTTGAGATTTCATTTGATCAATATCTTTTAACAACACGGATTCTTTAGTCTCGTACACTTTTTCAAGATTTTTCAACTCAGATTCTCTAGATTTTAGATCTTGATTTTCAGTTTGCAAACTTTTTATTACAACTTTTAAGTTCTCAAATTCTTTTAAAGCATAATATTTATCATCTGAAAATCGTACAATCAATTCAGCATTTCTTTTAATTGTGTTTGCAAACTCAAAATCAAATCCTTTTATGAGTTATCTTGTGTGTCATAAAAGACATCTAAATTAGACTCATATTGTACCTCATGAAATGGCTTAAATTGTTCTTCCAACAATCGCTTTTTCTCACACTGATCAGAAATTAATTCATCACTTTCTCTTAAAGTCGCTTCTGCAAGTGCACGTGCCTTATATAGCTCTTCAACCGTTAAATTCAAACTTTCATTTACACTTTTAAGTTCCGTAACTTGCACTTGAAGAGTTTGAAACGTTATAAAATCAACATCTTTTAACTTTAAATATTTATTTTCACTATGAAGTTCCTTAACTTGCGTTCGAAGATTTTAAACCGTTGTAAAATCAACAATCTTTGACTTCAGATGTTCCTTTTTGGAATTCTTTTTACGTAGATACTCTTTTAGCTCTAAAATTGTCGTTTGTTTAATATTAACAGTGTTTTTCAGCTCAACATTTGATCACTCATCGTGACAATTAAATCCTCTTGTTCTTTAATCTTTTTAGTATATTGTCTGTCATTATCATAAAGCGAAGAAAAAATGATGATATTTTTTTTGTTTTTCTTTCTCAAGTTTTTCACACTTTGCTTTATACGATTCGAGACTCGACTTATCCCAACTAGTCATATACATGATGAACGAATCCGATACACTCGATTAGTTAACTCTAACTCACCCACCTCGTTTCTAAAATACCACAAAAATTCCAACGAAGGACCCGATAAACGCGCTCAAATAATCACCACAAAAAAATATACCGCAAATAAAAATTATTTAATCCTCAATTAAAACCGTAGACTAAAAGATAAACACTTTTGCTAAAAAAATTATTCTAACACAAAATGTATCAAACTAGCAAGATGTCAAAATGGTATGACACATTTACATCACATATTGTATTTTACCATCTAAACTTGACTTATGGCCCATTTAAAAAAAATACATGCCAGGCCAACACTATCTATAACTATTTTCGGTATGATGATAAAAAAAATCAGGCCTAACTACAAACCAAATTTATGCCATCCTTTTGTAACCCTTAACCTAAATATATAACACTACACTCACTTATTCACTAACCCACTCTAAAAAACATATGCATCCACTTACTCTTCTCACAAAAATACACGCCTCCCTTATAACTTCTCTCTTATTTTCTTTGATAATCACGAGGACAACAACACAAGTAAACACCAAATAACTTTCGTGTTTGCTTTTGGCTAAGAACAAAAACACTACATACCCAATAAGAACATCAAGTAGGTTATGTTTTCTTTTATGTTCGTTCTTGTTTTGTTCGTTTAAAAATCGAAACAAAAGATATGAATTGGACACTCTTGTTCAAGATATTTCTTTGCGGATTCAAAAATTAACAAGAAGTGTAAACTTCAAAACAATCTATGAAGATATGGTTTTTGTTTTTGTTAAGAACTTTTAGTTCTTGAAATCTTTTTAAGAGATGTGAAAGCAAAAACCAAAACTAAGATTGATTATTATTTTCTATTTTTGTTTTTTATGCTTTATGTTTCGATGGAAGATGTTGTAGATTTGTTTGTGATGTGGAAGATGAGATTAGGTTAGATATGTTGGATTTGTTGTTTGATGAGGTGGGTTGAGTTTAGATCTAGGTTTGCATGTGGTTATTTGATATAGATTCATGATGAAATGATTTGATTTTGGTCTTTTAGAAATCAGATCTTGAAAATCAAAAACAAACTGAGATCTATTGTTTCTTTAAAGTTTTTGATTAAGTTCAAATCTGTGATGTTCTTTGTTTGTTGTTTGTTTTAAAGATCTGTGATGAGCGTTTTGTTAATGGTCTTGTAAAGATTTGTTTTTGTAGAAACAAAATAATCAGAGATCTTTGTCTTGAGTGCTTATTTCACAGAAATTTATTTCGCAGCAACAATTGAAATTGGACAGAGTTTTGTTTCCCAAAAATGACTTAATTCGCAGAAACAACCTGTTAACATAAATCGCATAATATAGGTATTCTCACCATTACCAGTTTTTTTTTTCAAAAATGACTTATTTCGCAGAAACAACCTGTTAACCAAAAAGAAGTATTCTCACCATTACCAGTTTTTTTTCTAATGAATTGCAAAAGATCTATACCTTTACTTTGGAGAGAATGAATATCACGAATTACGTCTAGCCAAGGCGATCTTCTAGACATCGAGGTACATATATCTAAGGCCGCTTGGTTACCAAAAATTGCGTTAATAAAACGCGTCCACAAAGAAGAATTATCAGTGAGGAAACGCCAAACCCATTTGAAAAGAAGAGCACGATTATGAGCGAAAAACAAGAAACCCCAAGACCACTGTTCTTCTTAGAAGCTAAAACCTTCTTCCATCCAATCCAAGCAATTTTTCTATCTAAACCATTTACTCCGTTAAACAAATTCCGACGAATAGATTCCAACTTGTTTAACACACCCATCGAAAGTTTGAAAATGGACTTATGATGAAGCGGAATCGAGGTGAGGACCGACTTTAATAAGGTAAGCCGACCACCTATAGAAAGAGTTTTTAGTTTCCATTTAGATAAACGTGTAGACACCTTAAAGATGACTTCATCCCACGAGTTAATTCTAGACATGTTACCACGAACTTTGACGCCTAAATAATTGAAGGGAGAGGTTAACATGGAGCAGCCAATCAATGTTGCTGCTCTTTTCAAAACATCTAAGCTAACCTTAACCCCCATTAATTTGCTTTTATGAAGATTAATCTTAAGACCCGAAGCTAAGTAGAAACACTTCAAAACATTCATTATAGTTTGAATGTTTGTAGCATTCCATTCTCCAACAAAACTACGTCATCGACGTAGAAAAAAATGAGAGATAATGAAAGCAACGTTTAGAGAAATACCTTTACAGAAGCTGGCACTTAATACCCTCTTAAAAGAGAGATGTAAACTTTCCATGATTAATATGAAGAGAAAAGGAGAGATAGGATCTCCTTGCTTTAAGCCTTTATAAAATTGGAACTTCGAAGTAGGACTACCATTAACAAGCACCGAGCCCATGGCGTTATTAAGACAACTACTAATCCATCTACACAATTTTTGACCAAAACCAAAAGCCTTTAGAGTTTTATCAAAGTAATCCTATTTCACCAAGTCAAAAGCCTTTTCAAAATCAACCTTAAAATCATCCCATTTATCTTTTTGTACTTGCACCAAGATAAAAGCTCGTTAAGAATGAAAGGCCCATCAAGAATTTGATGGTTTGAAACAAAAGCCGATTGAACATCACTTATGAGGTAAGGAAAAACGAGGCACAATCGATTAGCCAAGATTTTGGCTATTATTTTATAAACACTCCCGATAAGACTTATATGACGGAAATCATTCACAAATTTGGCATCTTGGATCTTGGGGATAAGAGCTATAAAAGAAGAATTGCATCCTCTAGGGAAGTACCCATTCATGAAAAAATCAGTAACGGCCTAAAAACATCTTGATTAATAAACGTCCAATATTGGCGATAGAATTCAAAAGAAGTTTCGTCGGTGATTTGCTGGAACCACAATCCCATACAACCCTCTTGACCTCGTCATAAGCAACAACGCGCTCTAAGTCTTCGACTTGGTCTGAAGACAACCAGGTTGGAATGTCACACCCCGTCTAAGGCGGAAGCACGAGGCGTGACGGAGGGATTGATCGTCATAACACTTGGTGTCAATATAAAGAACACTAAAATGCATACCAAATAAAGTGTCATGACGTCCTCCGAACATAAATGGATATTTGTATAGTGACTTGTCGGATCACAACACAGTCTAAAGTATTACAAGAAAAGCTCCCACACATGGGGTAATACATGTCTAGAAATGATCCAAAATGCATAATTGAAAACTAAGTTCTAAAATTCAGTCTTTCAAAAAATGATCCTCACGGGATTCTTTTAGGTCTGCTAAGGCATCCTATCCTGACCTCAATGAGCATTCGCTTCATCTGAAAATGATACTCGAAAAGGTCAACATAAAGTTGGTGAGCTCGTAGGTTTAGAGTATAAGCCCAGTTGATGTGCCAGAATTTGAGTAGGACAATTGTGCAATATAATAGTGGAGTGCAAGCAGTATACATAGCAATCCAATAACATTCATAGTAGTCTTAGCGTATCATAGCAATTAGATCATACCAACCATTCAACAATGGTCCAAGCGCTTATAGTCCTCCGAACCTATCGCCTACCAGCTGGAGCTACACATGTCGGCTTAACAGTTCTTAGTTATGTACCGAATAGCATGCATGAACATATACAACATCATTCACATACGCAATTATAGGCACATAACATTGTCCAAAAGCATAGAATTGGTTTTAGGACAGAAGTAAAACAGTTTGAAATAGATTTGAGTATCATTTTCCCTCAAGGAAAATAGTTTAAAAGTGAGGCTACGAGAACTCACCTTAAACAAGGATGAATAGTAGCTGAGAATAAGATGGTCAAACAATAATGTACAACGGCGTCCATTCACGACCTAGCAATTTGTTCGACTCAGAAATATGTTTGTAATGTGTCTTTAAAGTTGATGCATAAGAGTTTTTTTAAAAACGTGTTGTTTCACTGTTTTTAGTATTATTGGTTGTGTGATGGTTGACAATTTAGACTCGAAGAAAATACATCGAAGTATATGTATTAGATATTTATATACTTATACTATCTAAAGGAAATAGGTAAGTAGAGTAAATAAGAAATAAATGAAGAGAGAATACGTAGTTAGAAATATATATTCCGGCAATTTACTCAGTAAATTCTAAGTTATTTAAATATGCTTAACAATTAATAGGAGTTTTATAATTTATAAAATTATAAAATATTTTTTTCGTCTTTTAGTTAATTATTAAAATAATAATATTTTATTATTTTGTCTTTTTGTCAAACTTTTAAGAAAGTAAGTTTTAGTAAAAATATTTCCAAGTATAATATTTGTATAAAATTTCGGCATGATCCGTTTGTTTATAAAACGCTTTCCAAGGTCTTAAACCTTATTTTCAAACACTTTCTCTCAAATAAATTCATTTCCGCCAAAATGCCAAAATCTACATTCATGTGACGTTTTATCAAAATATATTTTCCAAATGACTATTTTAACTAACCTAAAGTTATATAAGTATAACTTGATCAAAATCCGTTTTATAAACATTTAAGTTTACTAGTTTTCTAATTATTGGGTCGTAACGCCCAATGTTAATCCAAAATCTTTATCTTTAGTTTTTAATCCAAAATAGGCCCAATATTGAAAGTCCAATAATAACAATAAGCTAAAAATTACCAAAGTCGATAATTAAATTAGTAAGTCAACAAAATAAGCCGTGTAGTCAAATAAGCCATAAGCCGCGAGCTTAATGGGCTCATTTTGGGCTATCCGGTCCAATGACCCCAACTAGCTATCCAACTTCATAAACCGACACCTTACGATTAAAATAAGTATTATCAAGAAGTTGAAAAATAAGCCGAACGAAGGGTCCTAAAAATAAGCCGGAACTTTTGGCCTTAGTTGGGCCGTTGGCATGTATAAGCCCAAACAACATTTCCCAAAGTACAACAAGCCCAAAATAAGTCTAATAAGTTATAAAATACGCAAATAAGCACTTTTAGTATTAATATAAGCTAAACCAAAAAGCCACAAAAATAAGCAGAGGCTCACGATCCCAAGCCTAAGCCACGGTTTGGCTTGGCTTGTTGGGTCGTGACCTCCAAGTCCAGTAATAAGCTATAACGAGCTTATTAATAAGCCGTTAAGCTACAAAGTACTTTTAGTTCTCAAAATAAGCTACGAAAATAAGCTATAAAAATAGGACGAAAGTTGTAAATGACAAAAATATGTTATTTTATCAACACAACCACAACGTTAAAATGACATTTTTCTTGTTTTCCTTTTCCTTTTCATTCGAACCAAACGCACCCTTAAAGTTATTTTATAATTTTTCGCTTTTGATTTTTCAAAACTAAGTGTACAACTAGTGTTTATGCATCATTAGACTACCAAAAGTATAAAGATTATTAAAGATTAGTGACTTACAAAGTAGGGTTTTAAGTGGAGATTTGAGCTTAACCAAACAACCCAAACGTTGTTTTTATACATACACGATCAATAAAATCAAACCCGGATGTGTTTAAGCCTTCATATTCTTGATCAAAATGGAAAAATGTATGATTTATGTGTGTGTTGTGTTCAACCGAGCAAGATAGAAAGGGAGGAGGAAGAGAGAACTTTTTTGTGTGTTATGGTGTTGTGTGTGTGTGTTTTGAAAATAAAATGGAGGATATGGTAGATACATGCATGGACAAACTTCCTAAAAAAGTGCCTTGTTGTCTCTCATAGGGGGTCGGTCGAACCTAGGATCCTAGGAGGGGATCCTAGTTGAATTTTTTTGTCTTTTGTCGGGATGTGTAGCGTGTCTAGTCTATAAGTAATGAAATCCCGAAAGTTTAAGTTTCTTAGTAAATGTTAGGAATAAGTTTAGAGATCTAAAAATATCAAAAGAATTAAATTTATAGTTATGATGTTTTAATTTAGTGTAGACGGTAAAATTGCCATGCCGAAAAGCGTTGTTTGCCGTTTTAAGCTATTTGCGGGATAAATCTCTCGGTAAATTATCAAATATAGATGTAAACATCCTTAAAGAGATCATAAAAGAAATAAATGAACTATTGATTGAATAAACTATAAATTGACTACTGTTAGCACGGTAAATGCTCTGACGAAAACAACAAAAGTCAATAAAACAGAGATCTACATAGAACATCATAAGTCTGGAAAATCCACAAAGGTTACATGGAAAAACAAAATCAAAGCAGATATGAGGAATTTGAGAAGGCAAAAATTGCTTCATAAAATAAGTAAAGTATTTATTTTTAACTTTGTTTGGATCAGAAATCCATTCACCGTTAACAAGGGTCCCACGAATGGCAAGTCGAGATATCTTTTTGTTAAGAATTTCGTGAAAATATTTGGAGTTTTCATCACCCTTAATGGACCAACGAATTTTGACCTTTTGAGCAATCTCAATGACAATCGTGGAGTTAAGCTCCTGAAGCTCGTTTATAACATGATTCTTTTATCAAGAACCTCTTCATTACTCATGCCTTGATCAATATTCTTATCAACTTCTGAGAATTTATGTTGGATTTTTAGCTTCTTGTCGTTAGACCTTTTTTAGCCTCTTTCGACCAAACATTGATAGCAGTTTTAAGAGCTTGGAGCTTTTTCTTCAACCGAATCAAACCATTTGCCTTAACAATATTTATAGATTTCTAAGTATTTTCCACAAAAGAATAGAAACCCTCTATAGAAAACCAAGAGTGAAAAATCTGAAAAGGAGTAGGGCCATAATCATAACTCATTTCCCGTATAAGAATGAGGCGATGATCGGATAAATGTATATCGAAGCATAAACCTAATAAATACGGGAATAACACCAATAAACCTTCTGAAATAAGAAAACAGTCTAATCTACTCATCTTAGAAGCCGATTTATGAGCTTATGTGTATGCGTATCCTTCCAAAGGAAGGTCAATTAATCCTGCCAAACAAATAAAATTGTTAAAAGCAATAGTCCCTTGACAATTGAATGTAGAGCCAAACCTTTCATGTTCTGAACGTACTTCATTAAAATCACCCATAATCACAGTATCACCTTCCTACCTATCAATTCATAAATGAAGATAGTCTCATAAATCCTGCTTTTCAATGATAAACATTGATATAGTATCAACGAGTAATAAGGTTGTCGCGCGTCATGGCATATCATTTTAAAATACATGTAGTTTTTATGAATATTGCACACTAACGTGGTTAAAAACAACAAATATGAAACAGAAGTTCACATAAAATTGGGACCAATGATTGCATATAAGACTTATCACAAAAGTTAAACAAACACGAACATATATCCACAAATTCATTAATAGCGTACCAAGCCAAAAAATAATATCGAGAATCCTCAACATTTTTTTGAATTTTTAAATTACTATGGATTAGGAATTTACATTTAGTCCATACAATACAAAAGGCAATACCATGATTCTGAGGTAACATAAAACACAAAAGCCACGAAACACCTTTTAGGGCTAAATGACGTTTTCCATTACTAGGAAGTGCACCAACTGTAAACAAAGCGTTCTAGAGTTGACAGTGACTTGCATTGGTAGGCAGTTTATAGGAAGTGCACGTATTAGTGAGATTTTTCATTTGACAAGATAGGTTGTAGCAAGAGATCCAAATATGGATGCGATCTCGTATCTACTATAACACCCCAAAACTGGCTTTTAAGTATTTATTCACGATAATGCCATAGGATGAGTTTGACTATGACATTTATAAGTTGGAAGACGTTATGTAATTGGCTAGTCAACCCGATAGTCAAACCATAAGTCAACATAATGTTATGTAAATGATTTTAGAAAATACCATGTGTCACAACTAGGAAAGAATAAAACTAAGGGACTAATGCTGCTAAGTGATAAAAGTGCTAATAAGTTATTGTGGCCAAATAAGAAAGAAAGGGACTTAAGGGACCTAAATGGCCAAAAGGCCAAAGAAGTGCCTACAAATGTCTGGATAATTCCTAGACTTTTCATTTATTCCTGAAAGGTGTTGGTGTTTTGTCTGTGTTGACCCAACAACAAGAAAAAGGAGGGAAGAACAAGACTTGGTGATTTAGGATGAAAGATTGGAGATCTAAATTATAAGAATAAGATTAGTGATGATCCCTACACAAGTAAGTAACTATATTCTCTTTGAATTAGTGAATTAAGAAGTTAAGGCTTATGAAGTAAATTGGGAGTTTTGTGTAATTAATATTCTAAAGCAAGAATTAAGATATCTATTAACAAGGGTTAAGGTTAATTAAAGATTAAGTATAAGGAAATTGGGTTTTACATCATATGATCAAGATATGATCATATGATGATTAAGGATGGATATTGGGTAAGTTATGGGTTGTATAAACCCATGTTGTGATACCTCTTTAATGTATTTTTGTATGTGTAATTATGATTTATGAAGGCTAGCATTGGATAAGATGAAAGGATTGAAGATGATGGTGATAATGCATATGTTTTTCTTAGCTTGGATGTAAGGTAAGTAAACTGGTTTTAATATGAGATTATGTTGATTGTATCATATATGCGTTTTTTGGAAGTTGATAATAAAGGTTTAAGAAGCTTTGACTTATGATGATTGAATTTAGGGCTAATTAGGTGGTAGTTCAGCAAAACTAGCCAAGTTTGTAGTTTAGCTAGTCGGGATCAATTTAAGGTATGTAAGGACTTTATGTGTGTTGAATTGTAATTGGATTATGTGTTATGTGCAAATGAATGTGAAGTATGGCGTGATGAATTAAGTTGAATGCGAATGATACTTATGTGATTCGTGAAATATAACATCATGTTATAGCCATTTACTTACTAAGCGTAATGCTTACGATGTAGATGTTTAATGTTTTGTAGGTTCAAGGGAAGAAGGTAAAGCAATTGGTAATGGTTAAGATTTAGAAGCAACGGATAGAAGCGTGTAGCTTGTACATTAGGAGCTTAGTAGTTGTATACCGAGCTCAAATCAAGGTTGAACCCCCAAAGTGTCTTAAAACCATTTTAAATTTCTTGTTAATAAGTTTATGTTCAGGTCCTAATGATGGAATAATGGTTATGTATGTCATTGAAATGTTTTAAGTGAAATGGGTCAATAATGTTATGTAAACGAATTGAAATGGGGTGTTTGGTAAACCCCATGAGTTTATATGTTTTGGGTCATTTAGACTATAAATGTTGATGAAAAGGATGTAATATGTTGTGTTAATGAATTCTGGAAGTTTTTGTAAAGTATCGAGTCCTGAAAGTCGACTTTTGGGTAAAAAGGGTAAGTCGGGTAAAGTAGTACATGCCTGAAGGATTTAGCTGGTGGCTGGAGGGCCTTGGGCGGCCGCTACAAGCCTTTGAAGGGCTTTAGCCGGAGGCCAAGATCCTCGGCCGATGGCTAAAGTACATCAGAAGGTTTTTTCGGTTTTTGCAATTTTGTTTTTGCCATAAAATGCAAACCGTAAGGAGTTAGAATGTGTTCCTTATATCGTTGGGAAGCTTATGAAGTCTACTTTATGATAATGAAACTTTCAAGAGTCTAATTGTAATGTATTTTAAAAAGTATATTAAGGAATGACACAATGTCATTCCCGATCAAGCATTTCCGTAAAGTTTTCGATTTTGGGTCAAATTTTGAGTCTTAGAAAGAGACGTTTCAACTTGGTATCAGAGCTTCGGTCTAAGAGAAGTATGTTTCCACTATAGGATGCCTAATCTTAGACCACTCGTAGATGCGTTGCCGAAAGTTTAAGTAACGAAGAATGTGAATGCCTTAGTTATACGATAGTTAAGTGCTTGCGGCAAAT
>BQNB010096518.1:0-11310 GCA_026074375.1 Tanacetum coccineum
TGACTACCAAACTTTATTAAAATATCAATGGATCAATTTTCACTCTTCATCTTCATTTGATTCAATAGAAACCTGACATTTAAAAAAACTCATTTTCATCTTTTTTTAATATTAACATCTTTTAAACAATTAATAGTTAAGCGACAAAAAATATACCATCACGACGAGCATTTAATTATCTTTCTATAGATGGACACTTTTGATATACTTTCGACAAATTTTTTTTATACCTTTTTTCACGTTTTATTCACGTTTTTTTCGTTGTTGAAACTTGCATGAAGAAATCACATTTCATTAAACACTAATTCGAATACAGTACTAACAAAATCACATGTGATGTTGGTGTGTTAAATCACATATGATTTTATTACATGTCATATGTGAGTTAACACTAATATGGCTGTAAACGAACTGAACGTTCAGTAAACATTTCGTGAACCGTTCGGTAAAAAGTTTAGGAAAAATTACACGGATCGTCTCTGTGGTTTACCCAGAAATCATGTTTCGTCCCTATTTGATTTTAATTACACTGATGGTCCTTAATTTTCAAACTAATTACACTGATGGTCCCTATTCTGGAAAATAGGGACTATCCGTGTAACAAATTTCAAACAAACTAATTACACAGTTAGTCCTTATTTTTGAAAAATAGGGACCATCAGTGTAATTAGTTTGAAAATTAGGGACCATCAGTGTAATTAAAATCAAATAGGGACGAAACATGATTTCTGGGTAAACCACATGGACGATCCGTGTAATTTTTCCAAAAGTTTATTTATGTTCGTTTATTTATTAAATGAACAAACATGAATAATATTTTGTGTTCGTTTTGTTAAATGAATGAACATGAACAAAAGTCTTCTCCGTTTATTTATGTTTGTGAACGTCTGATTATTCGTTCGTTTATGATCATATATATGTTTATGTTTGTTTATCGTATCTTTTCATTATATATTTTTTAAAGGGTGTGGTGTGGTAACACAATTTTGGCGGCGTCAAATAGCCATCCACGTTGTATTTGGCGTTGAAACACGCCAGTATCCTCATTCTCTAATGAATGAGAATGATATTCGATTAGTTAAAAAAGTATAATGGTTTCGAGTTTTGTTAAGTTGATGTTTTTCTAAAAACAATAAGTTTAAAACAAAAAGAAGTATAACTTGCCATGAAATTAAATAAATTAAGAGAAATGTTACATCCACATAATTTTTACAAACAAACTTTCACACAATAATGTGACAAATGTAATAGATTAATTATGTTTTACTATATTTACGTTTACTTATTTTCACTACCTATAGTTAATTGACACATCTATGTGTGGATTTCTTTTTATAAGCATTAGTTATAAAACCCGTGCACGCACGAGGTTCGCACAAATTACATAGTATATCAGATTATTAAATGTGAAAATCATACACATGTCCACTAGTTTCTTTTTGAGATGTCCCAATTATTGTCAACTACTATAAATAGATAGGAAAGTTTTGACAAGTTTACAATATTAATTACCCTTACTTGAAATTATAATTACAGAACTATTAAAGAAAAGACTTTAATTAATTTGCCAAAGGAAAAACTGTCATTCTGCTAAAAAGTAAGAAATAGCTCAAAAGCTGTAAAAAATAAATCATTTTTCTAAACCTGTGTGTTTTTTTTGTCGGGAGACAATAATTTCGGAATGGAGGTAGTATAGCAGAATTATTAAATGGAAAACATTACACATGATTAACATTCAAATTTGGATATCAAAATTGAATTTATTTGTTGCCATATGTAAAATATATTAAATACATCAGACGTAAATGTTAATAAGAAAAACAATCAGAAAAGAAACCGATGGAATGTGACTTAGTATTGAATACATTATTCTTCTTTAAACAATATTGCGAAGACAAATTCATTAACTGATAGTTGATGCAGATATCAATGAAAATACGTCGATTTTCTTCGATACGTCCACTTGTCTAACGTCACTCACCTCTCTCGCACCATCTTTGAGGTTCTCTCTTCACAAGAATACCACAACAACGATGACTTAAATATATTTACAACGCATGATTGACCTCTACATCTCATAAAAACAAAGCCCCTATTATCTTCATCATTGATAAATGATAATTCTAGAAAAGATAAACATCAAACAAATGACATAAAAGGCTTCTAGTTAATGGGTCATAGGAAACGTGGGTTTTTGGGCCGGAAACGTTTCCCCTATAAGGATCCGCGTACCACAATTTTAGAAACGTTTCCCCTTTTCTTGGGGACGTTTCCCCGGCGTTTCCCCGCGTTTCCCCGTTTCCCCGCGTTTCGGAAACGTCATACGGCATCTCAGCGGAGTTTCCGTGCATCCTAGGTTCCAACCCACTAACCATCGTCTCCAACCCACACCCATCATCACGACTTCACCACCACCATCATCTTCAACCACAGATCCCTCAGTCCAAACCTCCTCTTCAATCACAACAAATTTGCTTACGTCATCTTCTCTCATCATCAGAACCTCGCCCCAAAACCCTGCGTCATCTCTGTCGCGTGATTAAAAAAAAGACTCTAAATAACTGACAAGCCTGCCGGAAAACGGATACGGAGATAAAGATAGATCTTGATGATGATTTTTATTGTTTATGATGATGATATTATCCTTCCAACGTTATCAATAGAATTACCTTTTTTGGACGTATTTGTGGCTTATCAATCTAATCCGACCGGGTGGTTTTACAACATAGGTCGAGATAGCGATGATGTCACGATTTTACGATATTACAAAGCAAAACGAGCTCGTTCCGTAAGATTAATGTGAGATATGATTTTAATAATATTTCACACATGCCTCCAGCGAGGCTTGAACCCACAACCTTTTGGTTAGTGGGGAACTCACTTACCACTGGACCAAAGTCCAAGTGGTAATAGTATCCTGATTTTGAGCATGATTTTTAAGATCTCGTTCGATCTAATCTTACTTTTCATAAACCACAAGTTAAAAAAATACATATATATTAAGTTTGGTAGAATATGAAAACAAGAAGCTAGTTCGTTTGGTTAAGAGGTTTTACATTGTAGGGCTAGATTGAGAACCAAAAACGTGGCCTGTCATAAATGAATCCAGGGCACAAAATAAGGGGGGGGGGCCAGCACAAAGAAGAGGGGGGGGGGGGGGGGGGGGGTGGGGGGGGGGGGGGGGGGGGGGGGGGGGGGGAGGGGAAATCAACACAAACATGAAGACCGAAAAAATAAACCCTCACTATAAAACATGAGACCGGAAAAAATAAACCTGCCCAAATACAATAAAAAAAAAAAAAAAACGCCTAGCAGTAACGCGCGATTCTGGGGGGGGGGCGGGGGGGGGGGGGGGGGGGTGGGGGGGGGGGGGGGGTGGGGGAGTGGGGGGGGGAGGGGGGGGGGGGGGGGGGGGGGGGGGGGAGGGGGGGGGGGGGGGGGGGGGGGCGGGGGGAATAGTAACCAACATGAGACCGAAAAAATAAACCCTCACTATTAAACATGAGACCGAAAAAATAAACCTGCACAAAATACAATAAAAAAACGCCTTGCAGTAACGCGCGATTCTCATTTAAAGCCTATGTTCCCATAAAATTATATTAAAAAAAACCCCGTATAGCCAAAAAAAGAAACCTTTAAACATGAGCCCAACACATAAGCCAATATAAGAAAAAAAACAAACTATTAAACATGAGACCGGATAAATAAAACACGCACAAAATAAAAAAATTAAAATACTAATGCCTCGCGAATAAAAAAACGACGTCGTTTTTTGTTCCACACACTTACAGTGCTCGGTCGCAACGGCACTTGGGCTTCCCAATTTGGGTCAACACCATTTTGGCTTTTTTTTTGTACGCAATGTAAAAAAAACCGCTCGGCACAAAATAAAAAAAAATTACAAAAATATTGACTTATTAAGATAAAAAAAATACCCGCGACATAGGCCTACCATAAGCCCCATATATAAAAAAAACAATAACTATCAAACATGAGAGCGAAAAAATAAACCCTCACAAAGTAAAAAATAGAAAAGAATAAAAATAAAATTTTAAACCAAATATTAAACACCGCACATATTAAACATTGAAGACCGAAAAAATAAACCCACACAGAATACAATAAAAAAACGCCATGTTCCCATAAAATTATATTAAAAAAAACCTATATAGCCAAAAAAAGAAACCTTTAAATATGAGCCCCACACGTAAGCCCATATAAGAAAAAAAACAAACTATTAAACATGAGCCGAAAAATAAAATTACCACACAAAATAAAAAAAAAATAAAAAATTATAATGCCTCGCAACTAATTGAGAAAAAAAAAACGACTTCGCAGCAACGCGCGGTGTAAATCATGCATATTAGTAACTATTGTTCCCTTCTTCGTTTTCCCCTCACGTTTTCAAACTTGCATACCTGATTGTATAAACGTTTTTTAAAGTTTTTATACGTTTTCAGTTCCGTTTTATCGATTTTATCAGTTTTTATTTCTTTAGGGTTTTTCTTTTCCGTTTTGTTGTACGTGTTATGTTTTTTTATCGTTTTTTTACATTGTTTATTCTTTTTGTACTGTTTTAATACCTTTTTAATACTTTATGTACATTTCGTTTTTCTACGTTTTGGTACTTTTTCTACGTTTTTGTACGAACGAAAACGTATGAAAAAGTACAAAAACGAAAAAACGTACAAAAACGGACGAAAACGTATAAAATCGTATAAAGATTTACCAAAACATATTTAAACTGGTAAAAGCGTATGAAAACGTATAATAACGTCGGAGAAAAACGGACAAACACGGACAAAAATGAAAAAAAGCGTACCAAACAGATAAAAATCGATAAAAACGGAGGAAAACGTACAAAAACATTAAAAACATAAAAAAAGGTATACAAACGTACAAAAACGGCAATAGTAATAATAGTAATAATTAAATTTTTTTTTTGCAAAATACATCCATGTGGTAAACTTTTCAGTTTCTGCGAAATACATCCCTCGTCAGAAGATAACGGAATTTTTTTTTACATCGTTCGTCCTAAGGGATGTATTATGTCTAACGTGTGGCTAACGAAGGATGTAATGTGCCAATAGTTTCTGACAAGGATGTATAGTGTTAGAAAGTGTAAACCACAGGGATATATTTTGCAGTTTAATCATTTATAAATTTACAAGTTTTATTATAACTTTAGAAAATAAACAAATAACCCCTTAAACATTATAACTTTAGACTTTATATTTTAAAATACAACAAATATAAACACTTTCTTACTTCCAAACAAAGATTTAACATTATCTAATCACATACCAAATCTACCCGAAGACTTTTTGTAACAGCATACACAATAGTAAGAATACCGGCTTTCCAAAGTGGAGGTCAATGGTTCGAATATAACGAGGAGAAAATTAATCCTCTTGTGGCCTCGAAGGTTTACTTGAGCCGACTCCGGGCTATCATTAACACATTCAAACACTATCATTGTGAATCAACAGATCATTAATCCCCATCTTCACAAATGATAGGCGTTTTCAATCCTATTTTTAGATCTTTGCTATTCTGTTGTTAAATAACGATGGCAATTGGCACAGGTCACCGATCTAATAATTATTCAGAAAGCAAAATGAACGATCATCTCGATAATAATATTCGTCAAGAGCAACGTAACAAAGGTATTCCCAACAAATCCCATCCTAATTTTCGTGAGGAACATAAGTCGTTTTCATCAATCTTTGTTTCTAATATCCCATGGAATGCGTCGGTCCAAGATCTTTGGGATATTTGTAACAAATGGGGTGTGGTGATCGATGTTTACATAGCTGCAAAGAGATCCAAATCGGGTCATCGATTTGGTTTTGTACGTTTTATAAACGTTAATGATATCAATCAGTTAGTTTCCAATCTAAGAACGGCATGGATGGGTGGTTTTCATTTATTTGCCGATGTGGCGAAGTATGGTCGAACTTATAATAGACCTGTGGAACGTTCTGGGGACGGCAAACCCAGTGTAGGTTCGAACTCTCAATCTGTTAGTATCAACGAAAATGTTTTTCAGTCTTTTAACTCGTATGCTAAAGCGGTCCTGGGCAACAAATCAGTGGACATGTCGGGCAAATACGGTACAAGTAATGCTGGAGCAGAATCTGTGGGGGTGTCGGATTGTAACAAGGTATATAAGGAAGCGGGTAATGAAGCGGTGATGTCTATCTCGGTAGACGATTGTATTGATTTGGATGGTATGGAGCGTAGTATTCTTGCTAAAGTTAAAGATTTAAGTGTCATTTCAGAGCTTCTAAAACATATGTCTTCTGAGGGATTCGATGATGTTGGTCTTAGATATGTTGGGGGACGTTGGGTTTGGTTGGAATTCGACTCTATGGATCAAGTGGAAAGCGTCAAGACTTCAAAGGCGTTAAAAGAGATATTTTTGGAGTTCAAAGATGTTTCTCACGATTTTATTCCAGATGAAAGATGTGTTTGGATAGACCTGGTGGGTCTGCCATTGGCATCATGGGCTCCAGAGGTTTATAAGAAGTTGGGTGGTCGGTGGGGAAGCAGCGTGTTTACGGATATGGTAAGTGATGGACCAATGTCTCATGGGAAGGTTTGTGTCCTTACAGAGTCTTTACATCGTGTGATAGAGTCCTTTATAGTTTCATATCGTAATCGGACTTATCGTATTATCGCTACTGAGTTTGCATATTGGGCGCCCAATATTGAATCGATGGAGGTCAATTCCGAGTCTAATCCTCTGGAAAGGAAGGATGCAGAGGGTCCTAGTTTGGATGAAAGTTTGGAAAATGAGGAGCATTTGGATGTCGATAGTTGTGATTCAGATTCCCCTAAGAATGTTAACAATGATTCGGTGTCGCCTTCTAGTCGGGTTTTGCGAGAGGAGGATGTTCGTGGGGTGGAAAGTGATCTTGTGGACTCCTTTGAAGAAGGCGAGATTCGTGATGATTCGGTCTTGTATAATGATGGGTGTATTAAGGATTGCATGGAAAAGAATTTGGAAGATGATGCTGGTGAGATTCTTGGAGTTCATTCTCAGGGTGATTGTGGTAATGTTACCACTGATGATAATGAGGATGTTACGCCAGTTATTGCTCCTGAAAAAGACTCCATCATTGCGCCTCCATCTACACCCCCGGGTAATGATTTAAATATTGCTGTTGAGTCTGGTTCTTCGTGGATTGATTATATTGGTCCTCTAACTAGTGACGAGATAGATTCTGATAAACGATGGAGCTATAGAGACCCCAATGGAAATATACACGGGTTGTTCTCTCTCGCGCAACTACGTTCGTGGAAAGATTATTTTCCTAGCGATCTTCAGATTTGGAGTTATTATGGCAACGTTAAAGAAGCTATTCTTCTTCATAATGCCTTATCGAGACAAACAAAGGATGCCGGTTAGATCGCTTTTTGGTATGATGCCTCGGGTGTTCGGTTTCGTTCATGGGAGTTAATTCAGTTGGCGCCATGGTGGGATCTTTCTTATTCTAATAGCCTTTGGTTGTTTTGCGAGTTCGTTTCGTTAGAGTTTTTCTGTTCCTTTTCGTTCTTTGTTTGTTGGATCGTTTTTGCGTGTATATCGTCTGCTAGTTTCTTTCTAGCCTTTTTTAATAAAATTCCATTTGCCGTTCAAAAAAAAAAAAAAAAATCTAAAAGGGTAGTTTCGCTGGGATTAGTCGGCTCATAATATCGAGTCAGAAAATAGGTAAATCAAAAGAAAAATATTACTAATCTTCCTCAAGTTCATATAATATATAAAAGATTTAATAAATCTATTCTCTCCATATAATTTTGATAATCCTCTATAACATAACTTATAAAACAGAAAAAAATAAAAATTATACATATAATTTTAAAAAACATAATGTCTAAGCCTCATGCATACACAGGCATTAAAACTAGTATATATAGATGGTATGTTCTTTTCTACTTGTGTGTGCGACGCACGCTTATACAAACATATAATTATATAAACACGATGGCATTACATAACTACACGAAACTGAAAGCTCAGAGATATTCTATGTAAATATATCAGATAAAATATTTATACAATTTAAAATAAGTTGTCTAACAAGACCGAGGGGTAGCAATATGTCCATTGACAACCTTCTGCGACTTGTTAGACGACATAATATCAACTGCAACTTGCATAACTTGTGTATCCACTGGGATATCAACTAGTTAAAATTCTTCTCTTTAGCTGATGTGGGATGACCAACCACAAACTTAAACACATGCAAATAAAGGAGTGTTTGGAATTGCTTGTTTTGAACTGCTTATTGCCTTAAAAATTAGCAGGTTAATACCTGCAGTTCCTTTTAATTTAGTCCTTATTTACTCTTAAATAAGCATATAAACCGGTCTTTAACCAAAAAGACTCAAAATTGCTTATCTGCTCAAAAAGTAAGTTGATAGTCAGATAAGCACTTAAATAAGCGATATATCACTTTCTCACACCGCACCCATCATTCAGTCTGCCATCAATTCGTTTTGTTACGTCGGTAGGTTTGATGATGCAAATTCTTATGTGTTTTGACTCATTGCAGCAACACCTTTATACGAACCTCTGATGATAATAAAATTGATGTATGTCATGCTTATTATGGACTTTTTGTTTGTTAAAGGATATAAGTATGTAGTCGTCTTCCTGAGAGAAAAAGCACGGGCTGTGCATCAAATCGCAGATGGCAATCCAAGAATGAATATATTTGATCAACTTGTTTACGGGTCAGCATTGATGGGGCTGAATAGAAGCGGAACGAGGGTTGGTAAGGGATTTGGGCGAGGTTATGCCCTTCTGCACCGACGTGTTCGCAATTGAGATCCACGAACCCAACCCGCCTACTATACCCTCACGTAGTTTCTGATCATGAACACATTCCGAATGAGTTAGCATCATTATTCTTATTTTTAGGTATGCATATGTAATGTATCATATCAGATTTATAGTTGTATTTATCTAATATACACATGAAATAACAAATACTCTCACTAGCTCATCCCTAAAGCAGACCACCGTGAACACAATCCTGTGAAAGGGTGGCATGCGGCTACTATCCCCATCGCTTAAGTTCGTAGGCTAATGCATGCGTACAAAAGACATGACTGCAATGGACTGGGAACCAAAGAAAACACAAACAAAACTGATATGTACTTCTCAGATTCCATGAAAAAGACTTTCATAATTTATTTACCTTTATTTTCTATTTGCTATAAGAAATGAAAAAAATAAAAGAACGAAAAGATGTATGTTAGCAATTATTCTAAAAAAATTAAAAAAATTCCTATACTTTCAGTTTCTACCATATGCGCTGATCTAAGCTTTGCAATTTCCGCTGCTGAGTTCTATATCCAAAAAAGTCAAAAGCTAAACATGGAAAATGTCAACTTCATAGCTTCGTTATGGTCGACTTTGTTGCTCCAGTACTCCAAACACCTATGCTCTGGATCAAGATCCTCAATCGCCTGTTATAAATACCAATTTTAAATATTGAATGATAAATGAAATAATTACTACATTTTTTTTTATAATTTTTTGAATACCGTAAGCATACCTGAACAATAGCAGGATAAGATAACCCACACATTTCAAGCCCGTCTACTCTCTTTATTGGCTCTAAGTCTAACTTGCAGTCGTTGACAATTTGTTGATTTAGTCTCTGCAACACCAATTCCCAGCACTTATCTGCCGAGACATCCATAAAGCTCTCACTAGGATACTCTTCTAAGAAAACCTAAATTACATGAAACAAACCACAAAGTTAAGAGACAGGTATATCTTAAACTGAAAATAGTAACAAAAGACGTCAAAAGCTGCACCTTAAATATAGGACCTATGAGTCCAGCATCATGGATTTCCACTATGTAGCTCCTCACTAATGCAGGGTTCAAAAAACTACGGAATTTCACTCGGCTTCGGTATCCCTTTGGAAATATCGCCTTCTTATTGCACCACAGTTTCCCAAAGGCTACAGATCCAATATTTAGAAGTTCAAAGAGTGCGTTATTATACCCTTTTCCTAGATGAGGTTCTTTCTTTGGATGGACAGCTTCTTCTTTTATTGTATACGTGTGGCCGCTATTATCTTTTACAAGAATTTTTGGTGCGCATTTATGCAAAGAAACTAAATCACCCTCGAGTGAATCAACCAATATGGTTAATTCATCAAAGGTGTAGCGGAGATAGACAGAACGTTGGTCTGGTTCACAAGAACACAAATCATTTGCATGTTTTAGACACGTGAAGCGATCAGAAGAGCATTTGCAGGTGGCTGCAGACATGTGTAGGTCATAGAAACACAGAACACATTCTTTCTCATTTGTTGCATCAAAATCTTCTTCCATCTTTTGAAACTGAAAACCGGTTTGAAGTTGCTCAATTCTCTTTAGCTCCATCCCAACTCTCGCCTGAAAATGTTGCGTCGAAAATAAGATTAGCTGATATAGGCGAAAAAGCAGCCCAACGTGTTTTCTTAATTGCATAAAACCTCCTAAATCATACTATCTAAATATTAAATTAGTCGTTAAATAATAGTCTTTTTGTAGTAATATATTAATATCAGACACCTAATTCATTTGTACACCTAATATCAGACACATAATTCATTTGTACAACAAACAAATTTCTAGATAAAAGTATTGTGAGTCAACCTGAGTTAGGGTGTCAGTCGGGTTGGTCGGGTTCGGGTCAATTCGGGTCGGGTCAAAGTCGTGTCAAGGCTGCAAATACCATGCCCGAACCCGAACCTATTTGAACTCGGGTTAGTCGTGTTCGGGGTCAATTCGGGTCGGATCAACTCGGGTCGGGTCAACTCAAGTCGGGTCAAATAGTCATAAAGTTGCCTTTTTGTTCTAATTATATAAAACAAAAAACCCCCTTATTCGGGTCAAACGGGTCGACCAGAACCGGAGTTAGCCAAAAAATTCCAACCCGATACACGACCCTATTTAGTATTCGGGTTGACCCGAATAACCCGAGTTCTAATTTTGACCCGAGTAACCCGACTCGAATAGGCTTAGTCGGGTTCGGGTCGGGTTGAGTTCTTTGACACCCCTAAACCTGACCCCACCCGTCCCAAAATTACATCTTTTGCCCAACTTGTTTTCGCCAGTTACCAAACCGACCCGTTTTGTCAAGTCTACAAAAAGGCAATCGATCTACCTTAATAGCATTGGTAAGTATTCCATCCTTCCCACAAACACTTTTCCATCTTAAAGTCTCGGGATTTTCTTGATTCGAAGTGGAAAGTTCCCTAAGAGCCTTGACAGCTTCCCGAGCTGATGATAGTAGCAACTTGT
>BQNB010096519.1:0-19907 GCA_026074375.1 Tanacetum coccineum
TATATGACTAAAGAAAATTTTCTAAAAAAGAAAAATATTTTTTTGATAATTTTTATATTTTTTATGAATTTTTAAAACTTTTAACTAAATTAAATTATAAAAAATACTAAACTATTTTTAAAAATTCTGAAAAAATTACGAAAATTACTTTGCACTACAACTATCCTACGAAAAATAAGAAACCCAAAATTCGGCTTATAAATAAGCCGAAATAAGCTGGAAACAGCTTATAGCTTAAAAGGGTGAAAACTCCCTTAAATACTAAACCACTTGGGACTCTAACGTAGAAGTCCCAAGGGTGCAGCGGTAAGGGCTTTGTTATAAAAGGGGGTGTATTGAGGGTTGAGGCCCGGGTTCGAGTCTTGCTCACCCGGGTTTCCCCTTATCTCCCCCTTTTTTTTTCAAAACTTTTCAAACAAACTTGTTAAGCTCCCTGAGCTTAACAATTTCCATAACTACGACTTTTTGAAAAAGCTTATAGATAAGCTGAAAAAGGGCTTTTTCTTTGGACAGTTTGCTTAAATAAGCTTAAAGGCAAAAGGGCTTATGGCTTTTGACTGTTAGCACAAATAAGCAAAGAAAATGGGAAAATGAGCACACAAAACTTAACACACAAATAATATTAGCTACTAGGAACAAGAATAAGCAAATGATATAAGCTCAATAAGCCAGAAGTTGGCTTATTCACTCAACAGTACTAACTTAAGAGTTAGTACTGCTAGGTGTGGCTTTGGACTCTAAACCCCACAATAAGCAAAGGAAGGGCACAATAAGCTATCACAGGCCACTAGCAATCCAAATAAGCAAGTAGGGCACAAGAACAGCTATTTGAAAAGCACAAAATAAGCTGGAAAGAAAAATAAGCTATAAGCCAAATTTGGTTTGGGTTGCAGTCCCAAAAGGGCCTTGGGGCACCTTTGGGGCTTATTTTCAAGCCCTTTAAGTGGGACCCAATGACTGAGCTTATAGGGGCTTAAAGCACACCCTATAAGCCAGCCAAAAATGCTAAAAAGAAAGAAAATGTTAAGCTAAATGACAGCTTAAAGAAGCTGTCAAAATAAGCTTTTGCACCAGGGGACTTTTTTGGCAGAATTGAAAATAAGCTCTAAAAAGCTCAAAATAAGCTAAATTTCCCAAAAATCTATCTAAACTAACCTAATAAGCTTAATGCAATAAGAAACAAGCAACCATAATAAGCCACAAGCTCAAATAAGCTAATTGAGCTTTTGAGCTTAAGACTGTTTTGAAAAACAGTCACAAGCTACTTTTGGCTTAAAGTTAAGCCACCTAGAGGGTGTCTTAAGGTTTGGGCTTTTGAGGGCTTGTTAAAGAGCTTATAGGGTTCCTAAAAGTGTAGAAAGCTTAAGCTTCTTAGCTTAAATAAGCCAAGAAAAAGTGTTGCCAATTGGCTGCTTTGCACCAGGGGAAATGGACTAGAAAAAAGGGGGGCTTATATGACAGCTTAAAAATAAGCTGTCAAATAAGCTTAAAATCAAAAACAAAGTTAAAACAGATTGAGCATGGCTTATGAAGAGCTTATATTCAAGATTTCATTTTCTAAAAACTAATTAAAACTGCTGATTTTAGTCTTTGAAAAAGGGTTTTCTCAAAAATTGACACCAAATGTTTTTGGCAGTTTGGACTTAAGAAATCAAATGACTCAAAGCATTTTTTGCTAACTTATGACCCAACCATGACACGCCCATTTTGACCTTTTTCAATTAACCCAACCCTTTATATTTCTTAAAAACTGATTTTTAAACTTTAAAAGGCTGTTTAATGCACAAATTTTAAAACAAAGATTAAATAAGCATTACTAAGCATGAAGAGTACATAAACAAGTAAAACAGACAAGAATAAGCTAAGAATAAGCACAATTAAGCTGTTGCTACAGTAACTATAAGCTAAAATTCAAAAAGAAAATGTACCTTAATCCTTGCTTAAACAGGATTTTTGAGTATAAAATAAGCTCTACAAAACCACCCAAAGCTTATGAATAAGTTAAAAAAGTAGCTAAACCTAATGAGCCTTCCAATTTTGCTCATTCATCCACTTGCTTAATCCAACAGTAACCCGTTTCTCTTCTTTAAAATTTTCCTTAAAGTTTTGATTAAAGGTTTCAAAAACAGTTTATAAGAAGGATTGTATTAATAGCTTATATGACTTACAATTTCTTAAGGTCTTAAACCAAACAGTAAACATAAACTCACCTTTTCTCATTAATCTTAAAAAAGAAAAGTAATAAAAGTTTGAAAACTATGGAAAGGAAAATTACACACTAGATAATAACTCTTCTAAAAAAACTTACCTACCTTAGCACCAAGGGCTCTACAAAGCTTTTTTTAGGAAAATAATCTAGGGTCCCTGTCCAGGGACACTGGTCTTCTTGTCTTCTTCTCTTGGTGTGTTTCTTTGAAGACACAAAAATGTCTTGTGTTTGTTGTGAGAGTGTAAACACAAACAAATCTTGGCCCTTCGTTTATCTTGGTGCCCAAGTCAAGCTTTAAGAACCATTGATCCGAATATGGTGGGAATTAGGATTGCCAACATGGCATAGGCCATTGTGGGGGGGGGGGGCGGGGGGGGGTGGGGATGGTAAGTTATGGTGATGGTTTTGGAGGGTTGTGGGAGGTCAAACGAGGAGTGAAAATGACAGGGTGTGGGGTTGGGGTTTGGCGGGAAACAGGATGATAAGAGATGTAAAATAGTTTCTTTAGTTTGAAAACTAGGGTTGAAGTTTGGGGGTATTGGAGGTAGTGTCCTCCATTGGTGAGTGTTTTTGTTTGCCTCAAGTCCAAGTGGTGGAATCTGTTTGGGATTTGGCATAAATAGCATCAAAAGTTATATAGTCTTGAAGTGAAGTCGTGTTAGTTATAATTTGAAAGTGTTGGCAGACTTTTCCTTGTAGTTTAAACTTTGCCAATTTGCAGATTAACCCTTCTCTTTATTTTCTTCTTTTCTTCTTTTAAGACAAGTTTAGGGATTTAACAAGTTTATTTCCTAAACTTGTTTTTCTTGACTTTTTGGCTTCGGGTTTGTCAGGGTTGACTTGGGTTGACTTTTTCAAACTTGGGCTTTGACTTGACTATGTCTTTTCCACGCTTTTCCATTCCGTGTCCGGTTTTGTCGTTTTGGCTTCGTTTTTCGTCCTTTTCTTAGATATCCGTTCTTGCACAACACAATTAGCAAAACAAGCATATATTTGGCATTTTAAGTCCGTTTTTTGGTTATTTTAGCTCGTTTTTAAAGGTAAAAGGTATGTGTAATTAAACACATACCAGGAATAAATTAAGCGGGTCAACCCGCTAACCCGTTTAAGACTTTTTTCCTAAATTAAAAATTATATATATTTTATAGTACGGGTAAATATGTTAAACAGGTCGACCCATAAACTCATTTAACCCGTTTAATCGTGTATTGTGCCAACTTTTATATATAAAACGAGTTCAATGGGTCAACACGAAACCTTTTTAACCTATGCAACCTGTGTAACCTATTTAACCCGCCAACCTAAGTATATATACGGGTTAAATGGGTGAGGTTCGGTTATGTGTAAACCGGTTAAGGTTGATATACCTGACCCGAATATTTAAACGGGCCAGGTTCGTGTTAGGGTCTTCTGACCCGCTAACCTGTCAACCCGAACCCGCCAACCCGAACCTGACCTGAATTGCCACCCCTACGACAAAGTAGTAAATGCACTATAATAACGACAACATTATAAGTGATAGCATTTACTACTCAATACATTCCCTATTTATAGTGATATGAGGTTGATCCCTTAGTGGAGGTAGGTGGGATGTGTCAAGAATCATGTGGTTGAAAATGTACGTATGCATTTAATGCACGTCTATTCTTGAAAACATCCCGCCAATACTTTTGTGAATAGTTATGCCAACTGTTTACTTCTTTCACTAATTCGTACTTAGGTAGACTTTAATTCGAAAGACATTTTGTCTCACCATTTTGCTTTATCAAATTATCCCGTCTAAACTCACTTAGAGATAGGAGTTGTAGAATATAAGATATATCTAATCTCACTAATCAATGATAAAGAACTAGAGAGTAAAAGTGGAGGGATGAACAATTTTAGAGAGAGAAAGGAAGAGAGAAATATTAGATTAGAATGAAATGTAAAAGCGAACAACCAACCCTTTCCATGGTGTGGAGAGGGGTATATATATGCCTATATATGGCCGACCATGGGCTTTAGCATGAGTTATCCATGGGCCTTGGCCTTTCTACCTTATCAATGTTCCAAAAACTATACTACGAGCCTATCTTGCAATATTATGGAAGTAACCGATACTTTTTGTATCCTTACATTCCCCTAAGAGGGTCTCTCATTTTACAAAACAGTTAATCCTAGCATATTATGCTTATCTTTAGTCTTGAGCTCGTAGTCTTTAAACTTCAATCATTAAGTTGTGATATGTTGTAGTGATCTCTGACTTTAGGCTTGAGCTTGTTCCTTTAAGCTTGACTTGTAAGTGATCTTTAGCTTCTTGAGATCATCAACCAAGCATAATCTCTTACTCTTACTTAGTGATATTTCCCCATCTTGTGTATAGTGCCTTCAGGACACGCTCTATTACCATTCTTGTTTTTTTTCTTGAAAGCTTGAATAAGACATCTTTCTTGGAATTCTTTAACTTTAACAGTTTTCACTTCGAGAAAGACGTACGGTATCAGAGTAGCGAAAGTCTTGAAACATGTACTTGAGCTTTCATAGTGTCTTTATATTTGTCGGTCGAGTATGAGCATGTGGCTATGGATCTTTAAGTCTGCTGGAACCAGGTACCTCCACGTCCATCTTTACATAATTCTGCATCAAAACAGTTAGCAATAAAGTTAGGGACGAATATGGCTTTGTCATTCACCCGTATGGTTGGATTAACCTTCGAATCAGTGAGGATCGACTTGTGACTAGGTAGACTCAATTTAAGAAGAGTCTCCTTGACTGGATTTCCAGCTGCAGTATTGAATCTTTCTAACACATAAGTATTAGATTCATGCGATACTCATTTGGTTTCATTACCGAATCGTCTTAAAGCAAACATCACGATAAGAGTAAATCAGTGAGTTACTGTCTCACCGATTAAATAAAAATTATTTAAGAAAATCAATCGACGTGTCACTTGCTAAAGTGATTTTGTAACACGTCAAGAGTTTTATGCATTTCAAAATTCATTAATCGTCAAATCATAGTCCGGACCGAATCGATATCCAGTGTCACAAGTTTGATCCATATAGGATTCACAATGTCACCTAGGTCTAGAGCTTGTTTGATGTTGGCTCTGGAAGGATTTCCACCATCATTGTGAATACATAAGTATCACTCTGATGTTTTAGCAAAATCACAAGGATAATGAATAGGACTCTTAAGATATTACTAGTTTTCACAGTGCATGAGAAACCAGTTTATAATGGATAAGTGTCCTAGAGAGATTTATGGATGATATCTTTATTGGCTCTAGAATTAATAGTGCACATTTGGTTTTAGTAATTAGAGGCTGGAGCTGATTGCCTCCTTTTCAATATCACCCTTCTCACGGATGTGAGGAAAGTTCAATTGAAATGAGTGTAATCTCCGTAAGTTTTGAAACAAGAGTCTTTCCGACCTTGAGTGGCTGGGGAAGGGTTGTGCATTGCATCACTAGGTCCATCATGACTATCTTCAATACCAGACAATAGCTTAGTATTTTTGATAGCATATGTATTAACCTGGTTTCTGCCTAAGTGTATGGAGGGCTTCTTTCTTTTTACCCTTTATCTTAACTTTTCTTTTTCATTCTTCAACCCCTTTAATGTTTATCGAGACTTCATCACTAACATCTTGTTGGGTTTGTTCTAGTGCTAGCTCTGTCTCAGTCGGCATTATTCCCTTTTCTCACTTTTTCTCCTTTTATCATACCTATGGACTTCTATTCTAACTAATGGAATATCCTTGGGTAGATCTCTTCAGTTTTGGCTGGATCTTGGGAACGAATACCTATACTTAACCACCTTATAACTCCAATTAATTAAAAACATGGTCGGTCTTTTGGTATTATTCTTAGCCTTAAAACCATTTGAAAACATCAATCAAGGTACTTTGTGATATAAATCAAAACATTTAGTACCTCAATGGTTTTACTTTTTTGAAATGCTCCCCCTCAACATGTGTATTGATATTCAAAAATGTTTAGCACATGGACGAAGGAGTTCACACATGAGTCTTTAAGATCACATTATACAAGTTATATATATTTTAATCACATTTTCTCCCTTTATCAAAAATATCAAATCCGTTGATATTTTGGATATCAATTGATTCAAATATGTATAAAAAATATTTGGGGAGAAAAATGTTCTACATATATACCAAGCCTTTATTATAAACATGTTGATGCCATATTATGAGGAAATAATATGGTGTTTGAGTACGTTAATTTAATTTTTTTTGAATTTACTAAGAAATCCTTAAGAATTCGTACTCAAACACTATATATGTCTAATATTATTCTTACACTACTTATTCACATATAAACAAGTATTATGAATTCGAAATAATGACCTGAAATGAGATAGAACAAAATATAACAAAGTCATATTTTCCATTCAAGTCGCCTGAGGTCTTCCCCGTAATCTATCCCACTAACAAACTTCTCTAAATTCCTCATTAACCTACTTTCAAAGAGTTGTTGATCGATCGCCTTGATCATGATGCAAGACATTTTCCTGTCTAGTTTACTCCATCTTCTCTTTGGCAAGTAATCCATCCTCAAGTTGGAAGCAATGTCATGGAGAACAGTTCTGATAGATGTGAGCGTCCCATCACTGAACTTGTAGAGTTTATCCGAGCGCATCAACCTGTTTCTCTTGTACTTGTCTTGATAGATGATTCCTTGAGGATTGTTGTATGCAGTGTATGGGGTCATGTTGGAGATGTCAGACCTGAATGTCTCTGGTTTGGTGATATTAAGCTTCTTCTGGCAGCTTTCGACTCCTAGTTGAAGGTCTTCCACCCGCTTCTAAATGACAACACGTCTGGTAAACATTTGTAATGCCACATTCAAGTCAAAGTATGTGCCATTCTCTTTCAGATTTGAGATTTTCTTTTGATACTAAGAGAAGCAGACATGTCTTTTAAATATCACGGCAGATTAAGTCTTGGAAGTCACTTCCTTGAATTTGTAGAGCTTCTGATCTTCCTTCGAACTTTAATATCCTCAAATTACCTATATATAACAAATAAAATCTTTTCCTTGGGTTATTGCCAATGATCTTTTTGTGGAGAACATGATCATGCTTGGACACCGAGTTACTTGCAATCCATGATCGTTATAATTTAGGATTCTAGTGTGTAATTCCCCAGAAAGCGATATATGTCATATGTACTGCACTGACTCATAACATCGAACCATGTCTTTGATGCCTTGAATTCATCATATTTGCAGCCTTAGTCTTTGTTGTAGAAAGTCGTGTATTTTTGCTGAGCTCATTTTAGATACTCGAGGTCGTTGTTGATGAAGTAGTCAACAGGAACTACTTAACGACCTCGGTCTTCAACCAATGGTAAAGGCTTGCTAAGGTCAAATGGGTATATTCCAGTCAAGTCGATCAGTGACAGCTTTATAACACTCTTCGAAGTTATACTCGAGTTCTACTCGACTTCTGCATGTCCCTTTGAGTAGATTGAAGGCTGGTCCAACAAGGTGTTCTTGTTTCAGATTCTCAATCTTCATATTATTCATGACATATGCTGAGAAATCGACAAGAGTGCTCATAAGCTCATCGAAGGTCAGAGGAGGCTTTTCTTCATGAGCAATTCTATTCATCCATGTCTAAGGTAGTTTAAGTAACAGATTTTTGCATTTCATCAGATTAGGAGAGGAGGCCTGCAGGTTTCTTGAAACAGTCTATGCTTTAAGCATCTCGGCATCGCTTTGTCATCAGTGTTAACCAAATTACTTCCTTGATTTTCTATAGCATTCAGTGTATGTTAGTCTCAAACACTGATTTCTATGCATGTGCAGATTTACCAAATGATTTTGACTGAGATTGGTTGCTTTGGATGTGCTTGACTTTTAATTCTTTTTGATTTAGAGATTTTTATGGTTTAAACATCCTATTTGGTCTTCCGTCTCTTCAACCTTTGGTTGATCCAGCTGGAGGGTCTTCATCTTTGTCCTTGTCTTTACGGTATCTCTTTAAAGAATATACTTTACCATAAGATTCAAAAGAGGTCCTTGTCAAGCTTATAAGATTTGACCAGTGCATCGTAGAGTTCTTTATGTTCTAGAGCACCTCGATACGATTTACCTTTATGGATCTTGTCTAAAAGAATCTTCTTCAATTCAAACTCTGTGAGTGAGGCTGCAGCCTCGTATGTCGATTGTGGTTGAGAAGAAGATTTAAGCCAAGATGGAAAATTCTTAATTGATTCAGTAATTGTGCTTTGGGATCCTGGAGTGGCGAAGTCAGATTCTTCCTTTGGTAAGAACTGAGGAACGTTAAAACTCTGTGGACTTATCTTTGGAGATATCTTTTATTGATTAATGTAACTTTCCTTTCAGTTGAGCTTCCTTTTCAAATTTGCACGTGTATGATTGCGCTGCTCGCACAGCGCCCTCTTGAAAGAAACCAAGTCTTGTATACGATGGCATTCGCGTGGCAGGAATTTATGGTTGGATAGTTATGAGGAGTTGTGAAGAATGGCCAACTTGTTAAATAAGAAGGCTCCTTTAACAGGCAGAACTCTTGGTCGATATTCCGAATGGGATTGTGAAATCTTGAAGAGCAGGCAAAGGTGTTGAGTTGTGGGAGTTGGTGTTGACTATTTGTTGTGGAAGAGGAGTTGATGAAGGATTGTTGGAGGAAATACCAAACATCCCCCCCCCCCCCCAATAACAGTTGTCGCAGCTGCAGTAGAAGTTTTAGGTACTACCGTTACAGGTACTGTGAGAAGAGACGGTGTTTGAGTACTTAGTTCTTCATGACACACCTTGGCATTCATCATGGAAACGGACTTCATTGTCAGCAGGTTGGAAACATTACCTAAGTTAGAAAATTATTGAAGCAAGTCAGGTGAAAAGAGAACTTTCATAAGACATTCAGTATCGTGTAAACATGTAGTAGCAAGTTGATGTCACATTTGGGGTTTTTTAGCATCATCTTCGACTTGCTCATATGACTTTTCATCATGAGCAGCATCAGTCATCTCTGCATCTCCATTCCTTCTTCTTTATGCCTAGATCTTCGACCTTACATTCTATCTATATACAATTCCTCATACTCTTCATCATCATTGGAGAATTCATAGTTATCAGGAGTACGTACGTACTCTTCTTCATCATCATTCTGATTAAGATTAGGTTGTTTATCTTCTCACCATCACTTTGCTTCATTGTACCATCAGATCAATGTCTACACATACTATCTTTGCTGACATATCAATGTCGTCTCATTTATCATCATCTTACTATTCCCTAAGATTCGTTTTTCACTTCAGATTGATATTTGGGTACATCAGGAAACCCTAGTATAGTACAAGTTCCTTCATTTGTACCATTTGTCTTGTCTTGATGCTCATCAGGAACCTTGGGTTAAAACCAACTCCATCACCTGAGCCACTTGCATGAAGCTTCTGAGTTTCCTGCTTGCTTTTTCTTAAGAGCTTTCTTGAGCTGAGCAGCTTCAAGTAAAGTTTTTTACTACAATCAGGAGAGTAAAATCCATGGACTTTGCCTCTATCAGCCTTAGCTAGTGCTTTCTTCTTCGACATAGACACACCAGGGGTGTCTGTAATGACAACACCTGCTGTTGGCACAGTTAGAGACTTTCTGACAGCGTTTATTAGCTCGTTAGGGCTTTTGTAAGGTTCTTCTTCTAAGACAGGAGACAATTTCTTTGAGGGTGAGGCAATTTTTTTAAACTTCCCTGCTTTCTTGGGAGCAGCTTGTCCAATAGCAAAGGCAAGATAAGTCTCATAAGCTTTAGAATCTTTAATGTCTTGATTGATCATCTCATCAGGAATCAGAGCTCCATACTTTCAATAATCTTGTATTTTAGAGACAAATTTCAATGTACCCAACAAGCTATCATCTCGAATAGTGTGATGATTTGCCCTGTTTCTCACATAGATGGTTTTAATTCTTGCTAGGTAGAAGTGTTTGGATGATGAATTATAGTGTTTCTTCTTGGTAGGGATGTGCTCTTAGTGCTGAACTTATATCTCTGTATCAGCTTGAAACTAAAGTTCTTCCACAATTAGAGCACATAGTGAACTTCTTCTGGTTAGAACTTCCCACAAGATTTTGAGCTCTGAGACCGGAGTCTATCTAAGACCTTTGGTTTCTAGTGAGGCACACCTATTGATGATAGCAGCAAATGTTCTCCAGGGCTAGTGCATTTGATCTGTATGGATCGTAGATAGCATATCACACTTACCAGAGTAACCGAGCTCTTGGATAAATGGAACCAATTCTTCATTTAAGAAAGATTTAACACATTTGGTCAGGGAGAATCGGACAGATCTGGAGAATTTCCGAAAAGATTTCAGTGTTCAATGCGGCATTTTTTCATATCAGCTTGAACTGTATGCATCTTTATCTTGATCTTCTTGATGGTGTTCCAAAGTCAATGCATGTATATTTCCGGGATTGCATTGGTGATAAAGAACGCGGATCGCCAATAGAGGAGTTTAAGAACATCCAGAGTAATGATATGTGTTCTCTTTGTGGTTGTGGAACTCAATTCTTGCAGTTGAATTTTTCCAATTCTAGTATATTCTCAGGAGAACCAAAGCAATTGTCGTTGGGGCACTTGTTGAGGGCAATTGGTTCATGTTTCTGCTAAGTATTGTTCTAATACAGTTTTCATATATACAAACAGTATATAGTACTGATAACAAACTTTGATTTTGGGGATATATATATAGAAGTAGTTTACATTCATTAATAGACAGATTTGACACATTTATCAGCACTTCAGACTAAGATACAGAATGAAAGACATTAATCAGAAAGTCAACTTAAAGGGTCAACAAACTAGCTAGTAGTCAAACGCAGACAGATTGCAACTTTCATATGATATAAAGAAGAATTATCCTAAAATTTGTTATCTAGTGAAAACATTATAGAAAAAAAATCATTCTTTATAAATCATGTAAAATCACCTTTGTAAACAGTTATAAGTCGCCAATGATAAGTATAAATCGCCATGTTGAAAAATGTGTATAAATCAACGTCCCATATTGAAATGGCGATAAAAAATCGCCGCATAGGGATGAGTATAAATCGCCACTATAGGGAAAGTTATAAATCGCCCGCCTATAGGGAAAAGTATAATAAATCGCCAGCCTATAGGGAGACGTATAAATCGCCGCCTATAGGGAATTTTTGTATTTTAAGTGTATAAATCGCGCCTATAAGAAGCGCTATAAATCGCGCTATGGAGTTGTTCAATCCCCTATTGCAAGTGAGTATATAGTGCCTTTGTACCAGTGTATAATCGCCCCCATACTAAAAAAATGTGTTTTAAATCGACATAGTAATTTTTGTTGATTAACCACAAACTTCCGTTTTTTGGAAAATTAGACACACACAATCATGAAAAAAGCATGTAAGAGTATCATTAGCAGTTATAACACGAATTAAACACAAAAATTTTACTTATATAGTTACAGAATGAGTAAAGTATACAACATTTTTCCCCAAGCTCACAATATTTCATTAAGACAAGGGATATTCTTACTCTAATAATGCACGGACATACTCTAACACATTAAGTATAAACCCACTAGCTTTTTTACTCATTATCCTTAATCCCTTATTTTTCAACACAAGAATCAAGTTAAACAAAATCATATGTTATCCTTATCGTAAATACTGTTATACAGTTGTGTTCTACAACCCTTTTACCCATCAAAACCCACTCAACTATTTTGGATTTGGTTCCACTTTTGATTTTCACAACCTAAACCAATTTTATGGATTTCGTATCAAAAAACATGGATTCAACCAAATTCTTTTTGTCATATTATTATGATTTATGGAAGGAAACACTTTTGTAATTACCTCTAAGGCTGAATTTCAAAAATAGGATGGATTCTTTGTATGGTTGACGATTTTGAAGTAACGGGAATAAAATATAAGTGTGTTTGTGTTTGTGAGTGTGTCGAGGATGGGTGTGAGGGAGGTGTTTGTGTTTGAAAATTAGGTTTTGGACACAATGCCCCTAGACTATATACCCTTTCTATTTTACTTAATAAATTTCTTAGTTTTTTAGTTTGATTTTTGACACTTTTAGTCCCTTAGAGTTTTAGTAAGTGATAAACATAAGATTTGCTATCAACACCTATAGGTATAAACAATAAAAATATAAAAGCATAATAAAGTTAAAATTAAGTATTATTCGTTAATTGTTTAAAAACCTTGTCCATTTATCACATGGTGATCTTTTGAAGAAGATATTGAAATTTTCACCCCCTCAAATAATGGACCCTGTTTTCTATTAAAGAGTTGTAGTCGTTTGTTTGAGTGTCAAATCTTGCCCTTAGAAAAATCATTTTTTTGACTTGAGATGATGAGATGATTCTATTATTTTTGAATAATCAACACCATAAAATAAGATTTCTCTTATTTTGACAAATAAATGCATTGACACGTACATTAATTTGTATAAAGGAAACACGGGTTGTGTTGCAAAGTAAATACAAGCCTTTGAATTAATATGAAGTAATTCGTTCCCGAGAAAAAATAATTTCCGTTTGAGGTCTCAGTTTTCTTTTTTCGAATATTGCTTTAGATGTGATCGGGTTGCTATCTGAAATAATAGCAAGCCATTGACATGTTTTGAAAAACTTTTGAACTTCTGCTCGAACTTCATTTACAGCCTCGTATCATTATTAAATGATATTTCTAAGGCCGTAAATGTTATCGATTTTCAGAAGACATGTCAGAGATACATATTTTTTATATTTTTCTAATTTTTTAATTTTGTATTTTCTTTTTTTGAAAAAAATTATATAAAATGAAAAATCTTTTTGAGTTTTTATGTTTTCTTATATACATATAATACATAGGATATACCACGAGTTACCACCATCACTTCGTCCTCTTCCTCCTCCAGGACATTTTTAGCATTTTCGGAGACTGTTTGCATACAAGCTTTTCGATCTAGAAGTTGAATCTTTTCTCTGTGGCTAAAGGTTTGGTGAACGATGTCTGCCAGTTGCTTATTCGGTTCCGGATAAATAGTAGAGTTTCCACAATTCCATTCTAACTTACTCTTTAATTAAAATGGTCGCGGTATTATCGATGAGCTTGGCTCTAGAGTGTTGAACATTGTGTTGCAGCATCTAAGCATATCGCTATTTTTGTTGTGAGTTTAGGAGGAATCTAATTGAATTGAAAGCCATTATTGTTAACTGTGAAGCATCATAAGATTTGTGCACAACACCGATAACGCAATATATTCAGCTCTGTACTCGATTTAGCAGTTGCTCTTTTGCTTATTGGAAGACAGCTAACAAAGTTTATCACCTAAGACTGAGCGCTTCTCTGATGTACTAACGTCTAAATGTCCTGACAACCACAGCGTGATATGCGTCTGATAGCTGTTAGAGACATATCGGTATCCTTCATCGTACCAGAGACCCATGTTAATGGTTCCCTTAAGGTAGCAAAAGATGCTGTATTAACCGCATGTAGGTGCTTTACGGTACGCTTTGTCTGATACCGAGCACATAAGCAGACTGCATATATAAGGTCAGGTCTACTGGATGTCAGATACATAAGGGAACCAATCATGCCACATTATGCCACGGTAAAGTGTAGCATCAACTGGTGTCCCTTGTAGATCTTCATTCTGTTTATCTTATCACCATAGTTGTTATACAGAATTCACTAGTTAGCAAACCTTATTTTTGTTAATAATTTAGAAGCTATTATGATTTTGGGTTTTTTTATGAAGATGATCTAGGACTTTGAGAGATTTGTAATTCTAAAAGAATGACATTTTTCCTATCATCGACATCTTGAATTATTGGTCATAGATTAGCAAATTTAATACACAAGCAGTATTAGTGGATGCAAATATTATATCATTAACATAGATTTGTACCAGTAATAAGTCATTTCTTGTTTTTCTTGTGAAGAGTGTTGGATCGACTGTACCTTTGGAGAAATGTTGTGAGATAAGGAAGCTAGACAGCATGTCGTACCATGTATGTGGTGCTTGTTTAAGACCGTAAAGGGCCTTTTTGAGCTTTGTACACATGTGATGGGGTGTCTGATCAATAATGCTTTGTTGAGAAAACAGGACTTTCTTTGGGACTCTTTTTTTGCCATTAAGGAATGCTGTTTTGATGTCCATTTGATAGATTGTCATATTCTTGTTGACGGCATTTGCTACGAAGATACGAATATCCTCTATTCTTTCAACCGATGCAAATGATTCCTCAAAATCGATTTCCTCCTCTTACCTGAATCCTTGAGCAACTAATCTAGCCTTATTCTTGAGTACCTTGCCAAATTCATCTTTCTTGACCTTATAAATCCATTTTAGTTTGATCAACATGACCTTATCTAGACACGGCACTAATTCCTAAACTTCTAGTCTTTTAAATTTATGAATTTCTTATTGCATTGCATCGATCCAAGATGGTTTGATCATTGCTTGTTTGAAATTTTTTGGATCAACAAAAGTTAGGAAGGCATCAAAATAACACCATATAGCGTCAGTCTAAAGTTGCTTTGTGGTAGATACTGAGCGAGAAGGATCTCTGATCACATTTACTATTGGATGATTCTTAATCCATCTACCAAGAAGTTCGAATGGAGTGTGGAAAGGTCTCACATTAGATGGACGATCCTTGAGAAGTAGAGACTTCATGAAATGTATCATCATTAAAGTGTGGTGTTTTTAGTGATTCTTCAACACCTTAAGAAATAATTGGAGATTGATCTTGTAATTTGTCCGTTCCGCAGCGGAATAATTGTTGATGGGATCTTGGTCATATTGAAGTTGACATAGGTAAATTCGGCTAATCAACCGATCTTGCTGCAGCTAGTAATAGAACACTGGAGAAATAGCATTGGGTGATGGGATTGAAGTATTCATCGAACATAGGTTGTAACAAAGATACTATCATCTCTATTTGTTGGGATTAAAGGTTGTTGAGAACAGGGTCTTGGAAACGAGTCGCTAACTAGATGTTGCAGGAGACATTGATTGAAGCTCGATTTCTAAACTGAATTGTTCATAATCCATAGTTGTTAGCTCATTGAACATTACATGGATGGTTTCCATGATTTTTTAGGTTCTCCTGTTGTAGATTCTAAAATTTTTCTTTGCGGGTGCATAACCAACAAAAATACAAATATCGGCTTTTGCATTTAGTTTACCCAAATCCTCACAGTCATTGGTCGGATAACAGAGTGAACCAAAGATATGAAGAAACAATAAATCTTCTTGTCATGCATCAGCTCATATGGAGTTTTGTTGTATCAGAGACGGATCAAAGAACGGTTTTGGGTATAACAAGGTGTGTTGATTGCTTTGGCCCATGGAAACAGAGGAGCTTTTAAAAATATCAACATTGTGCGAGCAGCTTCTATAAAAGTTTGGTTTCGTCTTTCGACAACGTCTTTCTGTTGAGAAGTGTGAGCAATAGAAGTCTGATGCGAAATGTTGACATTTTCATAAAAATCACAAAGAGTCTGATTGACAAATTCAGTTTCATTATCTGTTCTAACATTACAGACGTGGCAATTCCAAAGGAACTTGAATATATTTTGACGCTCGCACTCTTGTTGATGTAGACTCAGGGGTTTCATCTTTTGATCTCGAAACTTAACTCAAGTAAATCTAGAGTAATCGTCAACACAATCACAAGATATATTTTTGCAATATTGCTTCTCCACAGCATTGGGCCACAAAGATCCATATGTAAAGATATAGTTTCTTTGGGTAGTGTCCTCAGCTTTTGGGTTGATGAGCGGATTTCTTTGCTTTTTCCTAACGCAATGTTGAACAGATGATCTTCTAATATTTAAGGAATTTGGATGCCTCGAGCAGACCGTCTTTGGGCTAGCTTGTTAGAGTACCAAAGTTGAGATGCGTAAAACGATGATGCGATAAACGTGAAGTCAACTCCACTCTTAGTCTTTGAAGGTTTTTGCCTAGAAGACGATAGAGATGTCTTTAACATGTCATCAAGAGAAATTGTGTCCAAGTTTGTGTCTCTAGATCCTAAAAGTAGATCAACACCTTCTAAATTCTGAATAAAGCAAGTGTTTTTTTGAAAAGCGACTTCAAAATCCGCGTCGCAAAATTGTCCAACAGAAAAACAAGTTATGTCCAGCCATAAAATAGTATTTCCTTGAGATAAGACATTTTCCTATGTTAGTCACCATACCCCATTATCTTTGCAATTTGATCGTTTCTGAATCGAACAGTTCCTAGAAATTTACTAACGAAAGTTTGATGAGCTGAGAGCGGTTCTGTGTCATGTGTTTTGAGCATCTGGAGTCCATATACCAGAGAACAATCTGGACAACTGTCATAATGACAGAGAAGAAGAGATGAACATCTGTAGCATTGGATCCCCAAGAATGATTGGGTTTCGAGTTGTTAGAATTTTTAGATTCTACAATCTTAGCTTTTTTACTCGAACTTACATTTTTTACTTGTTTGGGTCTCCTGCTATAGACTTTAATTTTTGGTTTTTGTGTTTCTACTGAATTAGCGTGGCATATTTAGTCGGAGTTACTAGTTAAAGTGCACGAATTACCAATAAGTGAAAGTTCCTTCTATTGGTTTCCATTAAATCCAACTTCTGTGAATACAATGACCGAGATTTTCAAATATTTTGTTTTTTTTATGTTTCTTAGCAGATTTAGAACGACCATTTACATTTTTAAAAAAATCAAGAACACACATATCATGGATAGCATCAAACATACACTGATTACAAGTAACACAAATTAGTTCTGAATATCATATTTACAGTGAATACTTAACATCTGCATTCACGAAGTAGGTACATCAACACGATTCTTTTTATTTGTGAATTTTTAATTAACTCTCTTATGTTGGGCTTTCTATTTTATTCTTCATGTTACTACTTTGTGGTTGCGAGATCCTATCATTTTTATTGCCTGTAGGCTTTGATCTGTAAGTACTAGTAGAACACTTCAATCTTTGTATAGAGAAACTAGGTGTGTTAGATCATTGATGTTATGAGTAATTACATGTCTTGATGATGCTTGGAGGATATGAGTGGTTCAGAAAACCTAACTTTCATTGACTTTGTTCATAGGTGTTTAGTGACAACACCTTTTTCGCACTAAGTTTAATCGATCGCTCGCGCGCACTGTATCTCGAACATATACAAGTAACTCTTAAAATTCATTGGCATGCTTACAGGCAAAGTCTAACGCATTATCTAAAGGTTGTTTTGCTTTTGTTGACATTTTTAGGTCGCTCAAAACCTCAAAACTAATTCGGATCAGCAACATGTCTTTTCATAAATACTCCTAAAAATCCATCCAAACGCCACAATAGTGCTTATTCTAGCCTAATCCCGATCACTACCAAACCAACCAACAAAACCACACTTAATCTAACCTAATCCCTTCATTTCTATTGTTGCAACACACTTTTCAACTCATCTCACCATAACTTATAAAACAACAAACATAATACTTCTATTTTTATAAAAGTTGTCAAGTTACTTTTATCATTTCTTTTTAAAAAGTAACACAAACACATGGATTCTTAAACTTGAACAATATTCATAAGAATAAAAGAAATGAAACAAGAGATGACCAAGAAATACTTACAAGAATGAAGAAACAAGTAGAGAATCACAAGATCTATACCCAAAATGACTAGATCTATAAAAACCCCAAATAAACCAAACCCTAATATGTAGATCTTGAAAATACTTGGAATCAAAAGAAAACCTTCATGGAATAACCTTGGATCTTGATAAAATAAAGTATGGAATGTGTAAATCTTGGTAGAAATCATAAGTATGGAAAGTATATGAGTGTGTGTGTGTGCCGTGGCCAAGAGGTGAGGAAAAGAGAGAGGTGGAATTTTGATGAGGCTTAGAAAATGATATGAACCCTAGTGTGTGTTATAATGAGGTATATATAGGCCAAAGGAAGGTTTAGGGTTTCATGGTTTTGTGTAATGAGTGACCAACACACACCAAAGGTGTGTGTGTTGATGGTTCGGCCAAGCATAAGTCACAAGGACCATCATGGTTCAGATTTTTGTCTTGGTTCATAACTTAGGGCTCAAGCTTAGTCAAATGAAGTCAAAAGTCTAAATATGAGTCTTACAAAAGTATAAGAGCTCACATGGTGGTAGAGCATGGTAAGTGTGCATGAGAATGACTCTCTCATGTGTCACTTTCATGCACATGCATGGAAAATTCAAATAAGATGCCTTTGATTTAATTTCAAGTCCTAAGGTTGTTTTGGTTGGGTTTTAGGCGTCCATATATAACAAGAGAGGATGGGGAATGAAATTTTCAACTTTAGAATACGAGATGGACGATAACTAAAGTTTACACGAAAAGATTTCGGATTTCTAGGGTTCCGTTTGGTCAAAAACGCGAAAAAGGCAATTTAAAAGATAAAACCCTAAAATTAATATCGGAAGTGATTTAAAATCACGAAACACTTGGAAAAGTTAACATATCTCATATAAGGCCTAAATTAATTAATAACCGGTATCGGGACGTGCCCGATGACGTTTTTTAGATTTACACGGTTTGACTTCCCGGTAAACTGTCAGATTCAAACGTAACGTATAAAAGTCAAAGATAATAATCAGAAAGGTTTAAAATATTGACCTGAAATTTACGGGGTGTGACAGTTTTGTTTTGCAAGCATTTTAGATCGACTTACTTCTTCCAAAATCAATGTCTCTTCATCATCAATCACATGAATAATAGCACGTTGACTAGATATTACACTACCATCATACAAGGTTGGCTTAATCCGCTGAGCTTTCTTAAGATAAAACGGATTTTGATAACCAAGAGCTTGCTTGTGAGTGTCATCATAAAAAACTTGTGGCTTTGTTAACATGTGCACTGTTTGAGCAGATTGACCCACTTTATAAACAATATTATCCAGTTCCTTTATTTTCTTTTCTAAAGCAATCTCTTTGTCTATATATTTGCTTTTTTTCTTTGGATTCATTTTTGAAAACAGTAAATATTTGCAATAAAGATTCCTTTTCCTTGATTTGATTAGAAAGATTTTGTTCAAGTGAGTCAATTTGCTGCTTAAATGCAAGTTTTTCCTTAATCGTATCATCCATTTGAGAATCGATCATTTTTTCACGAGTGCTTAAATCAATATTAAGTCTCTGTTCAAAAGTTTTGACTTGTTCTTTATATCTCTCAAGCTCATCGGTTAAGGATTCATTATTCTTTTCCTGATTAGCCTTTTCCTAATTATTTACATGATTAATCATTTATTCAGACATTTTTTCAATCACAGATAAAATCATTGAATCTTGTTGTGCATACAAATTAGTATCTTGAATTGTTGCATGTTGTGTTTCTTACAAATATTGAGAGTACGGAATGATATTCTTATCACTTGTTATCTCATTATCTGGAAAATCAACAACTGGCGTTTGTTCAAAATTCTGCATCGCTTGCACACTTTGATTAGCCATATCATTTTGATAATTTTCATAATGTGGTACCTCAGAGAGAACGTCTGAACCATAACTTGAGAGATTGGCCATTAGAACCACTTTTTCAGTAGAGATATCATCATAATCTGAATCATATAAATCAATTTCATCTGGTTGGAAGATAGGATTGGTTGTCAGTGAGTAAGCACCTGGGAGTGAATCAACTCTGTCTCCTATATCTGCCAAAATTGTAAGCTATT
>BQNB010096520.1:0-14700 GCA_026074375.1 Tanacetum coccineum
ACATAGAATAGTTGGATTTCTTTAAGGCTCATAAAGGTTAATTGTGGCTTTTTGCTCCCATTAGCTTAATAAACGTTATATATAGATCACTTCGTAGAGATTCCTTATGGTGAAAGTAAGGTACACATCATGGTTTTGTCAGTGTTGTGGGGAAATAGACTCCTGGACCATGGTCGGCTCGCATACCGATGTGGCAGTTGTTAAAAGACCACCGGACTTGAAATTTGGCTATAATAATAATAATTATGTAATAAACCAAAGCCGAAATAAGACTTCTGGATCATGGTCGGCTCGCATACCGATGTGACAGTCGTTTAAAAGGTGGAGGTAATAATAATAATAAAAACTATGGGCTGATAAAAGTTTGTTGTATCTTATGTTGCAGCCTTCTAAAAGGCACATAGTTATAATAATCCAAGACTGATAAAAGTTTGCTGCATCTTACCGGCTCACAACCGATGTTGCAGCCTTCTAAAAGGTCGAGGAAATTACCGAGGTCGAAATATGTTTGCTGCATCTTGCCGGCTCACAACCGATGTTGCAGCCTTCTAAAGGACCGAGGTTTAATAATGTTGCAATAATAATAATAATAAAGCCAAATTTCGACTCTGGGGTTATCTAAATAAAGCCTCCGTCTCTGGACTCGTAGTTGAGTTGTTTCGGATGAAATAAAAAGGATAACCCCTAAATCATGCGAAATTAGAACCTTAATGTGGACCTTATTCTCACCATATCGTCTCTTTAGGAAAGGATTTCAAACTAATTGTGGTCTAAACCGGGTTTACTTTATATTAATAAGGACATAATTTATTTGTCACCAATAATAATAATAAAATCCTTAGAGGAAATTAGGAATAAGGGAGGAAAAGTAAGTACACAATTAGCTTTTATGAGTAGTGTTAGCATCATAACTTGTATTTTACAATGATCTTGTTTTTAAGCTTGGCTTGGAGAGGTGAAAGTCGGGGATGATGAATTTATCCATTTGGACACTTTTTGTGCTTTTTGTTCCGTGATCTTAAAAGTTATCAATGAATAATGAAAGTAATACATTATGTCACACATGAATAAGTTATAAGTTGTGAATTATGAAATTTATAAAAATAAGAAAAGCTTTGAAAAAATGGGGAAAAGGGGTGTTTTAAAACTTGTGATTTCTTAACTCTCCCCACAAAAGACTTTGCTACTTTTCAAAGGATTAGTTTAGGGAGGTTTTGAGGTATTTGGTTTTAGAGCATATAATATTACGCGGGGGGGGTGGGGGGGGGGGGGGGGGGGGCGGGGGGGGAGGGGGGGGGGGGGGGGGGGGGGGGGGGGGGGGGGGAGGGGGGGGGGGGGGGGGGGGGGGGGGGGGGGGGGGGGGGGGGGGGGGGGGGGGGGGGGGGGGGGGGGGGGGGGGGGGGGGGGGGGGGGTGGGGGGGGGGGGGGGGGGGGGGGGGGGGGGGGGAGGGGTGGGGGGGGGGGGGGGGGGGGGGGGGGGGGGGGGGGGGGGGGGGGGGGGGGGGGGGGGGGGGGGGGGGGTGGGGGGGGGGGGGCGGGGGGGGGGGGGGGGCGGGGGGGGGGGGGGGGGGGGGGGGGGGGGGGGGGGGGGGGTGGGGGGGGGGGGGGGGGGGGGGTGGAACAGGTCTATAACACCCCGTGTTTAGGTCATGTATGTACATTATGAAATTCACAATTTTATTTTTTTAGGTTATAAGCGTTTGCTCTTAAACGTAAACGTTAGTTAAAAAAAAAATCGTTGTAACACTGGAAAATGATCATACAATGTAAATGGGCATTAAACAATTAAAAGTTTATATCTAACAAGTGTTATATGATTATTTAGAGGATAATTATTAACTTTGTTCATCATATTTTTTGGTTACGTAAAATGCTTACGTTTCACGATAAAATGCGTTTAGGCATTCCCGGAAGTTCCAAAACCTAACTACGCCTAAACGAATACCCACGATTATACCCAATACCCAAAATAATAAATATTAATACATCACATATATCATGTATTATTATGGCCGAATTTTTCATGAAAGAACAAGAATTTCCTAAACTTGTTCATTAATATCTAGTATTTGAGGAAATATCTAGATATTCATAAGAACAACTCTTCCACCTTTTTCCACTTGGCTTCTTAGCTTGTGCTAGGGTTGAAAGTATACCATGGTTATAGTTAGTAGATTCTTCTCTATATATTGCAAGCATGCATATAGTGAAGTTTCTTACACCCCTTACATTAACAAATTTTATATCTTTCCTTTCCTTTTAAGCCTAAACCCACGGCGTAATTTAAGAAACTAATCAAACATACCAAACTTTTATATATCCATACATCTATTGTATAAATCATTCCTAAGATGTAATAAGTCCATATTCATCGCCTGGATCACCATTTGCAAGTATTAAGAAGAAAAAGTAAAGATTAGGGTTTTGGAAACCTAATCTGGGGTTATAAGCTTGAAAGCTTGGATTTGAAACTAAACACGGGTTTAGAACTTATTTCTCATCTCTTATATCATCTCTAAGGTTTTCTTAATTCCTTCATACTTTTATTTGTTGTGATTTTATGTGTTATATGTTATTTACGGCTAAATCACCACTAATGACTTTTAAATGTGTAAAATGGGTTTTTATTTGAGTTTATCAATTTATACACTTATTCTCATGTCCTAATGTTATAAATATCATGGAAAAATAGATCTATAAAGATGTTAACTTATGGTTTAATTATAAACATGTTTAAGGACTAATTAGGGTTTTAAAGTTATCTAATGTAAATACAAATGAAAGTAAAGAAAGTAAAAAGGGTTGAACTTGTTGCAATGAATTTACAAGGACTAGGGATGATGTTGGACCTTATTATAAGTACCACATATGTAAAATATGGTTATAAGAGTTTTTATAGTAAACTACTAAACTAAATAATACATAAAACAAGTGTTAGGATCACATAAATGGTCCTAAACAAAGAAGCTTCGGTCACTCGAAGATACAAGACAAAAGTCTAGCTCGAAAGTCAATGTTAATTAATGTTTATTATGTATACGGGCCAAGATGTAAAAAGCCCAAAAAGAAAGCCCTCAAAGGCAAATCCTTATTAGTATAAATACACCTAGTTTAGTCAAAATTAGGTTAGCTTCTCCATTTTATGTTTCATCTTAAGGGTTTGTAGCCACTATTTTTCTTTCAATAAAAAGTTCTTTAATGTTTAATCTTTTGTGCCATTGATCTTGTGCTTAATCCATGGAATGATCTAGGGATCCTACAATTGGTATCAAGAGCCTACAAGATTGATGTATTGATTTGGTTTGTATTTTTTTTCTATTGATTTCGAAAAAAAAAGGTTTTTATTTTTGATTATTTGTTTGTTTTTGATTTTTGATTCAAAGATGGTTTATGTTTAATCTAATATCAATCAAACCATCTTGTTAGCAATCAACGATCTAGTATTTTTCCTTTGTTCTTGTTGTTTTGGTTCGAAAAGTGTTTCAAAAGACGTGGGGATCGAACGAGTTTTTAGTCGTTTCGATCGAACGAGCGACATTCGTGTGTGGATCGAACGAATAGAAATCAAGACAATCGAACAAGGGGTTCGCTCAAGGGGATCGAACAAGATTGATCGAACTAGAAGGATCGAACAAGACCTTCGAACAAGTGGAAAACAAGGACGATCGAACGAGTGGAAAACAAGGACGATCGAACGAGTGGAAAACAAGGACGATCGAACGAGTGGAAAACAAGGACGATCGAACGAGATACGATCGAACGAGTGGAAAACAAGGACGATCGAACGAGTGACAATCGAACGAGTGGAAAGAAGTTAGAATCGAACTAGCGACACTCGTGTGTGGATCGAACGAGTGGAACGAGCAAAAGGGATCGAACAAAAGGTTCGAACTAAGCATTCGAACAAGACGATCGATCTAGTCAATCGAACGAGGGATCGAACAAGCCACTCGAACGAGGGATCGAACAAGCATTCGAACTAGAGGTTCGAACTAGATTTTTTTCGGATCGCATCTTTTAGAATAGAACTAGTTAAGAGTTTTATTGTCACCAAACAAAATAATCAAACAACAACAACAACATAAACACAAATCAAACAAATCATCAATCACTTACGATCAGATCATTTCTAAACAAACTTATTCAATGGCAACCAATGAAGAAACAAATGCCGCAGGTACCGATACTCGTCCTCCTATGTTGGTTGAAAGTGACTACGATTCTTGGAAGATTCGTATACACAGGTACATTCGAGGCAAACCCAATGGCAAGCAGATATGGAAATCTATCCAGAATGGACCTACACCTCACCCTATGATCTCTGATCCTCCAACTACTGATTCTGCTGCTGTGCCTGCACCGAGGGAGAAACTTGATTCTGAATTCAGTGAAGAGGAAAACAAACTTGAGATGGCTGATACTCAAGCTGAAATCATTCTAAGTCAAGGTCTTCCTAGACACATCTTCAACAACCTCAATCAAACAAGCACTGCAAAGGAGATTTGGGATAATGTGGAAATGCTCATGCAAGGATCAGGTAGGACTATTCAACAAAGGAAGGAAGATCTGTTTGATGAGTATGAACGCTTTCATGCTATTGGAAATGAGTCCATTCATGACTACTTTGTGCGTTTCCATAAGCTTGTGAATGACATGAAGATTACTCAGCTCAACATTCCAACTCATCAGATGAACACCAAGTTTGTCAACAACCTTCCGGCCTATTGGGGTAAGTATGTGACTAATGTCAAACAGAACATGGATATCTCAACCACACCTTATGTTCAGATCTATACTCATCTCAAAGCCTACGAGCCTCATGCCAAAAAGACTCTCAAGAAACAGGAGCAGTCTACAAGTGTTGTTGATCCACTGGCCTATGTTGCTCACACCACATCTGCACCTGCTCTTTCATCACCCTCTACTCCTAGTCCTCAACCCACTGCTCAGTCTCCGAATGACGCTTTGATGGCCACTATGACTCAGATTGCTAATCTCTTAAGTGGTTTCCAAATGCAGTTTCCACCCACCAACAACCAGCTCCGGACTTCCTCAACACAAGGGCTAATGTACGGTGCTATGATGGTCAGATTGTTACTTGAACCAGTTCAGAGGACGGCTCCTGGTTCTAATGGTAATACCAGGTGCTAGAGGCAAAAAGGTGCCGGGGATTTGTTGCAATCTGCAGAGGAGAAGGACATTGTTACTAGGCAGTGTAAAGGAAAACCCAAGAGGAGAGATGGACTCTCAGTACTTCAAAGATTAAAGCTTTGTTGATGGAAGCTAAAGTAAAAAGGAGATGTGATGATTGTGAAGCTGAAGATTCCTTGCCTGATGTGGACTGCACAGCACCTTATGATCAACCTCAGGCACCTGACCACAACAAACATGGTTCAAGGCCAATCATGGGATGTTATGACTCAGACGGTGGATGGAGGCCCAATGTTGCTGTCTGCTTTCATGGCAAATTGTCATCTACTAGTGCAACAAACAATCCAGTCAATGAGGTACCTCCAATGTACAATCAAATCTTTGATAAGGTTGATTATCAGATTTCAGGAGATTGCACATGAAGAACATTTAGGACTCCGATGCTGAGACAAGGGGGGGGGGGGGGGAAGGGTTGAGATCTGATGACAATACGATCATGTATCATCAGTTCTTCTTGACACCGAAGCCAAAATGTTCCAACTAAGAGTATCTGGTGACCAATCTGACAAATTGCTATATTGCTATCTTAAATTGACTTGCAAACCAACTAGACGACATGCTAAGGTTAAACAAAGAAAAATGCTTGGAAGTCGAGACTTTAAAAATGAGCTTTCTCAATGCATGCAAGATATATTATCGTCTAAGATGACCCAAAAAGTCAAACTTGATTTTGAACACAAAAGTTAGACTGGAACAAGCCCTTAGGATTCAGAGTAACAAGGCGCTAACGCTGAAAATTGTGCAAGAAAACGATTTGCTCAAATCCACTCTTCAGGAAAAGAAAAATCAATTGCAATTTTACAATCTGAAAAGGAAAAAGATTTTTTCGAGAAAAAGATATTGCAGATTAGTTATCTAAGATGAAAATAGTTTGTTAAAGAATGTAACAAAGTTGCACGAGATATGTTGCTAAAGATTTAACATGCCAACACAAAACTATTCCTATGATTTCTAGAAACTAAAAGACGCAACCAGCTGACTTGCACAAGGATATCATAGGTACCCCGTAACCACAGGTTAGGTTATATGGCCAAGCTTGCTCAACCTGCCTGTTGTGCCGATACCTCTTTCATCCACTCACCACCCCGTTAATAATATGTGGATAGTGAAGGGAGTCTTGTTTCACCAAGTAGTTAGGCATGAAAAGATGAGACGAACAAGACTAGGGACAATTAAACCCATAAACTATGCTGAGCTCAATGCCTTGTATAGTCACTTTGTTCCTCAGAAGGAACTGTCTTGAGAACAGGTTTATTGGTTACTTGTTGAAGAACTTGCTACTCAGAAAAGTAACCCACCTAAACCTGTGACTCCTGTTGTTCATACTCGTCCGGCAAAGAGTCAAATTTCTACTTGTTTACGAAGCTTAAACTCGTGGATTCCCGCATTTTCACATGTCATAGACCAACGAACAGATCCATGTCGCTATTCAAGCGGCTCAGGGGAGTTTAAACCCGTTAAAGCAATGTTTACAGAACAAATCATACCTTTTTATGAAAATGTTAAACAACTTGCTCAAAAACTTAATGAAAACATTGTTACAGAAGTAACTGAATACATGCGGATATTTGACGAGCTGGACACTGAGTATGAACGTTGCGTTCTTGCGAACAAGAACCTGAAAATAGAGAGAAAAAATCTTTTAATTCAAAATGACTGCTTAATTGCTAATAGTTTAGAGAAAGATATCTGCTCTATTGTGCTTGCTTCTGATATTGTTGTGCCCCCTAGTTCGAATTGCCTTTGCGAAGAACTTAGATCTAATTGCGATAGGGAACACTCTAAAGTCGTAGAACTTGAAGCTGAGATTTTAAAGAAGCAACAAATGCTTAATGAATCTGAAAAACGTTGTGCCTTTATCGAAAAGAATCACGTTAATTTACAAGTTAAATTTCAAAAATATAAAGAATGTCTTCAAAACCAGAGGGTTTGTGATAATTCTAACTCAACTGCATCTAATGCAATTTTTGAAATTAACAAGTTAAAGGATCAGCTTCAAGGGAAAGACGACACCATCAGAAACTTGCAAACTCAGATCAACATCACGAGAATGTTGAATGTAGGATCCACTGTAGGTAGCTTTGATAAGCAGGCCTTAGAAACTGAGTTGACTCAGTTGAAAGATGCGATCACTTCAGTTAGGATTCAGAATGATGGATTTAAGGTAGAGAACGAGAATGTGAAACGACGTTATAAAGAACTGTCGGAAACTAATACACACTCACGTGATGAGCTCACGGGCAAGATTAATGCCTTAACTGCTGAGAATGCCAAACTGAAAACTGAGCTGAGTGGCAAAAAGAGTAGTGGATCTACAGCCTCTGAGAAACCCAAAGTACTTGCTTCAGGGATGTATACCAACAGTTCAAAGTACGTTCCACCTCCAAAAAGAGCCAACTGGGTAAAACCAACCCCGTTGCCTAAGAAAAAGCAAGTTACTTTTCAGGAACCCCCCAGGACTTCAAATAGACCCACACAGAAACCACCAGTGCAACAAAACAAGAAGCCTAATGTTCCTGTGAATCTGTCTACAAGAACCAAACCTGCCACTGAATCTCGCAAACCTATGCCAAAGAGCCACACTCGGAACCATCGTATCTTGCCCAGTAAAAGTGTGAACGCGAGGAGAGCAGCAGATCACAATAGGAAGTTGAATGTTGTTGATCATAATCAGTTTGTGATTCGTTCTTTGAAGTCTGTGAATACCAAAACCCCCCAGGCCAAACATAGTGTGAATCATACTAAGAAGGTTTGGAAAGCAACCAGAAATCATAATGTGAACACTACTAAGACAGCTTGGAGACCAACTGGAAAGGTTGTTGGTAGTGTTAAGCCTCAGTGGAAACCCACTGGACGACATTTCGCGTTGTATGATAACTGTCCTTTAACTAGGATAATGGAACCCATTGTTGAGCCTTTAGAACTTACCCCGAGCGTTAGTTCTAGTTCCAAAGTTACTATGATCTCTAGGTTCACTGATTGTAAATAGGATAGTGGAACCCATAGTTGAGCCTTTAGAACTCACACCGTGCGTTAGTTCTAGTTCTAAAGTCACTATGATTTCTAGGGTCACTGACTATACTCCTAGCGATCTGAGAGATGGTTCCAAGGGAATATCCGGTATTTTTGAATGATATCTAACTGGACCCCTTTTGGGCATCCAATCACAGGACATGTTTATGTTATTGCAGGTTGTACAAATTGTCCTCTGGTATCTGGATTCAGGATGTTCTTGACATATGACAGGTGATCGTTCGAAGCTTATCAATTATATGGATAAGTTTATTGGTACAATGAGATTCAGGAACGATCAGTTTACAACAATCGTTGGTTATGGTGACTATAAACTGGGAAACACTATCATCTCTAGAGTCTACTATGTTGAAGGACTCAGCCACAACTTATTTTCGTCGGATCAGTTTTGGAGACGGAGGATTAGAAGTTGCTTTTAGACAACATACGTGTCACATTCGCAACAAAGACATGGTTGATCTACTCTAGGGTTCGCGTTCCACAAATCTGTACTCTATCTTGCTAAATGAGATGTTGGCAGCCTCTCTAGTTTGCTTGCTTACCAAAGCCTCTTCAACGAAGTCATGGTTATGGCATCGTCGTCTGAACCATCTGAATTTCAGGACTCTAAATGAATTAGCCCGAAACGATCTAGTGAGAGGTTTACCTGTGTTGAAGTACGACAAGGATCACCTATGCCCATCTTGTCAACTAGGTAAAAGCAAGAAGTCATCTCATCCACTAAAGACAGTTAACACCAATACTGAGATTCTCCATACTCTACACATGGACCTCTGCAAACCAATGAGAGTTGAAAGTATAAACAAGAAGAAATTACCATTTTGGATGATTAATGGTTGGGGGGTGGATGATTACACCAGATTTGGTTGGGTTAGATTCTTAAGGACCAAGGATGAAACTCCTGAAGTACTTAAGAAGTTTATTGTGACTACACAACGTGCCCTTAATGCTACTGTTCGTTATGTAAGAACAAAACAATGGAACGGAGTTTGTTAAACAAAACACTCACTGAATTTCTTTGAGATTGTTGGGAATTACTCATAACACACGTGTACCTCGGTCTCACAACAGAACGCGTTGTCAAAAATACAAACACCGACTCTTATGGAAGTGCTCGTACAATGATGATCTTTGCAAAGCTCCATTGTTCCATTTGGCTGAAGCCTTATAGCCCTGCGTGTTATTACACTTAACAGATCTCTTTCATATACATGCTTCCGGAAAAAACCTATTGAACTGCTTAAAAGGAAAGGAAAGCCTGATTAAAATACCTTCAGGTATTTGGATCTTTATGACTATCCTACAAATGACTACGATGATCTTGGTAAGCTGAAGGCGAAGGCGATATTGTATTTTGGTCTGGATATGCACCACCAAAACAGGCATACCGAATTTTAAACAAAGAGAACTCGTAAGATACAAGGAACTGTCATGTTACCTTTGTCGAGCTTTCTGAAGGAATTGACTTCTGTACAAAATCAGTTACAGACTGAGCCTATTCTATGGCTCTATGACAACGTGCAGGACCCATTGATTTCCGCTTTACATTCAGGACGCAGTCGTTCTGAGCTTGTAAATGACCCTACAACACCTAGTGTCCCTCCCTCAGCGAAACAACTAGAGGAACTATTCCAACCCTTGTTTGATGATGATGAGGAATTCCTACCGGCTGTTCAGACACCCCCGGTTCGTGTTAATGCTGCCCTGGCACCCGAGATGGCTACTGGTTCACCTTCTATAACGATTAACACAGAAGACGCTCCTGCAGCTATTACCATTTCTTTAGAATCACAAACACCACCTCCAGACACTGGTGTTACAGGAATAGAGACACTGTTACCTACAAATGATAGTGATTTGTTTGAACATAGATCGCTCCTGACATAGCTTCAGCAGCATCCTCTTCCGTACAGTTATTGTAGGTGTTACTCTTAACTCACTAATATATCATGTGCAAAAGTGGACTAAGGATCATCCGTTAGAAAACATGATTGGCGACTTACATCGTCCAGTATCTACTAGACAACAACTAGAGACAGATGCCATGTGGTGTTTCTTCAATGAGTTTCTAACTCATGTCGAGCCAAAGAACTATAAACAAGCCTTAGAGCATTCATGCTGGATTGAGGCTATGCAAGAAGAACTCCATGAGTTCGAACGTCTTGATGTCTGGGTACTTGTACCATCTCCAGACAATATTCTAATCATCCCACTTAAATGGATATTCAAGATCAAGTTGGATGAATATGGAGAAGTGTTGAAGAACAAAGCTCGGTTAGTAGCAAAAGGTTATCGTCAAGAAGCAAGAATTTGATTTGAGGAATCCTTTGCACCAGTTGCTCGAATCGAAGCTATCAGACTCTTCATTGCGAATGCAGCATGCCAAAACATGATTATCTTTCAGATGGATGTGAAAACCGCCTTTCTGAATGGTGAACTGAATGAAGTAGTCTATGTGAGTCAACCTGAAGGATTTGTAGATCCAGAGCATCCTACTCATGTGTACCGGCTGAAGAAAGCTCTTTATGGGCTAAAGCAAGCTCCACGTGCGTGGTATGACAAGTTGTCCAAGTATCTCATCTCAACAGGATTTACGAAGGGCGTGGTCGATCCAACTCTCTTCACCAGGAAAACAGGCAAACACATTTTACTTGTGCAGATATATGTTGATGATATTATCTTTGCCTCCACTAACCCTAAGTCCTGCCAACTTTTTGCACACGAAATGAATTCAACGTTTCAGATGTCGATGATGGGACAAATGTCTTTCTTTCTAGGATTACAAGTTTCGCAGAATCCCAGAGGCATCTTCATAAACCAGTCAAAATATGCTCTTGAAATTTTAAAAAAATATGGTTTTGACTCTAGCACCCCAATTGACACTCCTATGGCGGAGCGTCCGAATCTAGATGTCGATAGGGGAGGAAAACTCATAGAACCCTACCATATTTTTTGTGGAATGGTCGGCTCCCTTATGTAATCTAAGTGCATGTAGAACTGTATGTATTTGCATGTTGTATGTGTGCGCCGGTATCAGGCATAAAGGCCTATCCGACAAGGCACTTCATGCTATTAAACGGATCTTTTTGATACCTCAAAGGAACCATTCATCATGGGTCTGTGGTTATTCGAAGTACTCCGGTTTTGCGCTAAATGCCTTTGTAGATGACCACCCCCCCAACACCCCCCCCAAGAATCCCCACAGATTATGCCGCCCCCCCCCCCCCCCCGCTTGTCAAGTACACAGGAGAAGTACGTCTGGATCAGCTCAATTTCTCGGAGATAGGCTTGTAAGCTGGTCTTCAAAGAAGCAAAAGAGTACTGCTATCTCCACTACTTAGGCATAATACATAGCTCTGTCTGGATGTTGCGCACAAGTCCTCGGGAATGCGTTAATATCAGATTATGGCTTTGTGCTCAACAAGATTCCTTTGTACTGTGACAATCAAAGTGCTATTGCGTTATGCTATAACAGTGTTCAACATTCCAGATCTAAGCACATTGATATCCGTCACCACTTCATCAAAGAGCAAGTTGAAAGAAGAGTTGTGAAAATTGTACTAATTTGTAGAAACCAAATATCAACGGCAGACTTTTCCACAAAGGCCTTTCCAAGGGAAACACTTTGAAAACAATACTCCCACGCTAGGGTAAACAAATGTCTGCAGAAATTCTATAGGAACTACAAGTGTCAAATCAATGAGATAACAAAGGTTCTAGCATTGTATTACTTTGTATATTAGGTTTTATACTTATTTAAGAAAAAAAGAATCCTTAATTTTTAGAATCCTAGAATGGCTTGCAGTTATTTCAGACTGTAACCCGGACTTATCCTAGAGACTTAATGTACGTTTCAGTGCTTTATTTCTTCACAGACTGAAGTTGTATAACGTCCCGATACAATTTTCTCATGTCGGAGTCACCTATATTCAGTCATTGACCTAAACCCTTTCTAGTATTACCGGGTCATTGTTTGAGGGGGTGAATCATGTAGACTATTAGTTTTGTAACGAGTGTAACGATAATGCTCACCTTTAACAATTGATCCGGGCTTCCTTTTAATAGGAAAGGTTTTTGTCAAAAGTTTTAATGTTGAATGTTTGACACCGCACATTCTCCAAATAATTTAAACTCCACCAAATAATATTCCTCCACATCCATCCCCAACCCCCACCCACCCACCCCCCCTCCCCCCCCCCCCCCCCCCCCCCCCCCCCCCCCAACATCCACACAAAATTACCCACCAGCGAAGAGGAAGAACAGAGGTTAGGAATGCGTAGGTCTTGGCCAGGTTTGTTGTTTCCGGTTTTCGGGTTTGTTTTTGGTTTAGGTTTTTTTTTTGTTTTATTTTATTTTGTTACCTAGGTCGTGGTCCCCCCGCCCCCCCCCCCATCCGGCGGCCCCAAGTAGGTTTTGTCTAGACGCACTGTTTTGCTGATTCTATTACAGAAAAGATTGAAAATGGGCCAACAACCTAGTCTTCAGACGGTTTGATTTATCACTCCTGGTTCGGTATATTACTAGGTTCTTGTTCTATTAATCACTTGATATATTGCTAATTCACTCACCTCAAACATTGAGGGGGAGCTCAATACATTTTAAGTCCATTATAGATCAAAACCATTCAAAAGTTGCATACTTTTGATTCGGGGGGAGAAAATGTGACTTAAAATATGAAATATAACTAATGAGGTCGATTCGTTTCAAAATTCTAGGTCATATCCTTACATGTGCAAAACATCTTTGATATCGATGGCAACAGTACTAGGGGGAGTGTAAAAAGTATTAACTATACTCAACACTGTAAGATACCTACATTTTGTGTAATATACAGGTATCTTGATAATTCACAAAGAATTTTTGTTTCATGATTGGGAAAGGTGATCTAAGGGAATGCGAAGGAATGAGATTGTTTGCTCCACCAGGGTATTCGGTAGAATAAACATATACTTGTCCTTAGGATATATCCATAGTGGAACGACCCGTATTACCAAATACCTTGTAATGAGTTTGATGAGAGCCATAAGGCACTTCATATTTTCGTGATATATTCAAATTAATCAGAGCATTCTGATTTAAACTTCTTTCGTTATGTCCAAAATAAATTTCACAAGCACATCGAATGTTTGTCAAATCACCCGTTTTTTTGCCAACAGCTTTCTATGTTACTTAATTGTATTAAGAAGTAAACGACTGAACATGAATTATACGGTATAGTCAGGAAGATAGTACTGTATGGACACTCACTCTTTACCATTCTTTAGTAGAAATACTCATAGTGTGTAGTCTACGACATATGGGTTTTATGAGAACAACAAGCATACGGAAATCTAGTACTTCGGTATTGGAGGACTTAAAGGCTTTGAGCTGGAAAACCTGTCAAGAAGGTTCTTTATTGAATCTATCTGATCACAGGTGCAGTATTCATATTGTATGGTAATCGATCACCATGTTTCTAAACAACAAAGAGTTGACTCTCCAGAGCAAATCGGCTACTAGTAAAGGATATCAAATCCGTTCCTAGCTGATAGTTTGCTAAAAACTATAAGGTTATCATTCACCTTGTTATTGCAACAAAGCATTGACTAGTCCATAGCAAATGGCTCATGGTTGAAGAAATCAAGAAAGTTGAGTTTACAAAGCTTCCGCACCTCTGAATCAATGTCTTCTTCAAATGTTAAAGTCATGAAGTCTAGAAGAATAAAGATCACAAAAGCTTTCAGGATTACAATAAATATGAGCATGTCGGACCATAGTTCAGCAAATGGCAAAATGAAGAAAAGATCACATATTATTCAAGAAATCAAGATCAAATTATCAAAACAAATAATTTAAGAAATCAAGATCAAGTCATCAAAACAAGTAATTCAAGTTCTAAAGATCAAGATCAAGTTTTAAAGATTGGATTACTACTGAAGCACAAATACATCAAGTGATGAACCGCAAAGACAGCGAGCTAATATGCTATGAATTCAAATATGTACGCTACGAAGACCTCACTTAGGGGGAGATTGTTAGAAACACAATTTAACAGTCTAACAAGTGAAGCCCGGTCTTGAAGAAAATTGGCGTTTCATAGCTCGTTAGTTAGTTAATTAATTATAATGTTTTAATGATGTAAACGGGCCAAGATGCAAAAAGCCTAGATAAATCCCACAAAGGCCTCCTAGGCCAATCCCCTTTAGAGTATAAATACTCTATGTTTTTCTCATCTTTAGGTAAGCTAGTCAATATTACTTTTAGGGTTTCTAGCCACCAAATTGTTCTCTTTCAATTTTTCAATCAATCCTTGTTTAATTTAATCTCTTGATTCTATATATCATTGTTAAAGGTTTATATGATTGATCATGGAACCTACAGAAATATCTAGAGGAGGAGATTGTGATTCGTTGATCACTTAATCTCTTATATTCGAAGAGTTTCTACGACGAACTTAATTAGCCGATCGTCCAACAA